>JACBWV010000506.1:819509-1076036 GCA_013435795.1 Chlamydomonas sp. ICE-L
CCACTATCAATCAATCCTCACCACCACCACTATCCCCACCATCATCTCACCACCACCACTATCATCATCTCACCACCACCACTATCCCCACCATCATCTCACCACCACCACTATCATATCATCTTACAACCACCACTATCCACCCAGCATCTCACCACCACACTATCTCATCTCACCAACCAACACTATCCCCACCGATCTCACGCACCAACCACCACTATAATCATCTCACAACCACCAGAAGCCCCACCAGCATCTCACACACCATATCACAGCGCACACACCACTATCCCAACCATATCTCACCACCACACTTAATCATCTTACAACCAACCACTTCCCAACATCATCTCACCACCACCACTATCATCATCTTACCACCACCACTATCCCCACCATCATCTTCCCACCACCACTATCACCTGAGCCCGGGGGGGTGGGGATTTGCATTTCTGGTAGTTTAGCCGGACGCATATGTCGCCAAGCAGCGACGAAATGCGGTGCGTCGCACAAAACAAACATTTTACATCCACACTGTACACCCCCACAGGCTCCCAACCGTCTCCTTGGTAACCTCTTGAGTGTGTGCCCCCTAATCCTCCTATTCAAGGGGGCGGGAGCCCCCAGGGTTACCCACTTGTCCGTCTATGTGTCCAATGGACCGTCTGACCGAGACGAAGCCTGACACGTCAGCCAACGGCCTCGTATCTAATTCGCTTCCGTTGCCACTTGTTGCTCCGTCACGAGCACTCTCCGCCAATTTTCAGCGACGCATGCGACTCTGCATAGAACTTGTACACCCCCACAGGCTCCCAACGGTCTCCTTGGTAACCTCTTGAGTGTGTGCCCCCTAATCCCCACACCCTTCAAACTCCAAACTCCCAACCGTCTCCTTGATAACAATTGGTACTTATTTACCAAGTTTTAAGTAGGGTACGGTAGGGTTTGAAGGGTCTGGAGAAACCTTACTTCAAACTTGATGAATCCCCACACCCTTCGAACTCCCAACTCCCAACCCTCTCCTTGGTAACCTCGCACAAAACAAACATTTGTATGGTCGTTCAAAACAAACATTTGACATCCACACTGTAACCCCCCACAGACCCCCAACTGTCTCCTTGGTAACCTCGTGAGTGTGTGCCCCCTAATCCCCACACCCTTCAAACGCTCATACATGCAATACCGTTATATACTCACCATTGGCAGCGATGACGTAAGGGTCGAGGTTGAAGCATCCATAGATGATACATATTGACCCACTTAACCCCCTCCACCCCTCCACCCCACCCTTCCCCCCACCCCCACCCCCACCCCCACCCCCCACCCACACACACCACACAAACACTTAACCCCTCCCCCCCCCCCCTCCCCCCCCCACCCCCCACCCCCTCACACCACACCCACCCACTTAACCCCCCTCACACCCCACCCGCACCCCCACCCACCCCCACCCACCC
This sequence comes from Chlamydomonas sp. ICE-L, assembly GCA_013435795.1. Lineage (NCBI taxonomy): Eukaryota > Viridiplantae > Chlorophyta > Chlorophyceae > Chlamydomonadales > Chlamydomonadaceae > Chlamydomonas > Chlamydomonas sp. ICE-L. The sequence goes on from JACBWV010000506.1 coordinate 820,967, forward strand.
ACACGCACCCACACACACTTGCAGGATGTGGATAGAGCTATGTCACAGATTGAGCGCGTTGGAATCCATTCCGTTGATGCATCCACTTTCAATGCTGCGGTAGGGCTGCCGCCACCCCTGAAAGATGCTGAAGTTGGTAGGTTCACAGGGAGACGGAGAGAGGGAGGGTCACAGTGAGGGACAGGGGGATGGACAGGAGAAGCGGGAGGTGGGAGGTGGGATTTAGGAGGTGGGTGGATGGAGGATGGAGGATGGATGGAGAGAGTAGGGAAAAGAGAGCTGGGAGGTTTAGGAGCATTGTTTATTTTTTCACCTACAAGTAGCATCTTCTAGGCAGCTCCCTCTCCCCGTCCTTGGGCCAAACCTGAAGCTTGCTAGTGTGTCTGAAAGCTGACTTGACGGGCATCCCAATGCAGATGAAAGCTTCGGGCTTAACCAAATGGCTGGCTAATGGAGCTGGATGGAAGCTGCCACGCGTAGCCCCAAAAAGAAACAGCGTCTGGGAGGGGGAAGGAGGGGGTTTGGATTTAGGAGGTGGGTGGAGAAAGGATGGAGGATTGATGGAGAGAGCAGGGAAAGGAGAATTGGGAGGACCTGGGAGGGGGAAGGAGGGGGAATGGACGGGTAATGAGCGAAGGGGGAGCGGGGAGGAGGGAGCCGTCACCTCAACCACAATGCCCTATCACACAAATAACTGCTCACACCCACCACCCCTTGTGCCAATACCTTCCTCCACCCACCTCCGTGGCCCACCTCCAGACTTCCACCTACCACCTCTGAACTCTCACTTCCCACCTACCACACCTACCACCCCTTGTGCGCACACCTACCATCACCCACCATCCAGCTCCCAGCTCCCACCTCCAAACTCTCACCTCCCACCTCCCACACCTACCACCCCTTGTGCGCAGAGAACTTCATTAGTGAGCTCCCCCCCCGGTACGACAGGAAGAATACCTACCCACCCTTGTCCCCACACCTCCCACCACCCACCTCCCACCTCCCACACCTACCACCCCTTGTGCGCAGAGAACTTCATTAGTGAGCTCCCCCCCCCCGGTACGACAGGAAGAATACCTACCCACCCTTGTCCCCACACCTCCCACCACCCACCTCCCACCCCTTGTGCGCAGAGCACCGTATTAGCGAGCTGACCCCCCGGTATGACAGGAAGAAAACCCTGGGCTATGCCATCGCCAGGACCGTTCCAACTTTCGTTACTTTGCACCGTGTGCTGTCCGAAGCCGCAGCCAGGGATCCCACACTGAAGGCAAACTTTGCAATGGTGGTGGGAGGAAAGGCAGGCGCAGGCGCGTGGGCTATTGGGCAGGTATGTATGCATACCCCCCCCCCCCCCCCCCCCCCCCCCCCCCCCCCCACACACACACACACATTGCGGTACCTGCTAATAATATCCACACATCCGTACATCCCTGTACAGGTGCGGTACCTGCTAATAATATCCACACATCCGTACATCCCTGTACAGGTGCGGTACCTGCTAATAATATCCATACATCCGTACATCCCTGTACAGGTGCGGTACCTGCTAATAATATCCACACATCCGTACATCCCTGTACAGGTGCGGTACCTGCTAATAATATCCACACATCCGTACATCCCTGTACAGGTGCGGTACCTGTTAATATTATCCACACATCCGTACATCCCTGTACAGGTGCGGTACCTGCTAATAATATCCATACATCCGTACATCCCTGCACTGGTGCGGTTCTTGAATAATATTCATACATCTGTACATCCCTGTACAGGTGTGGTACCTGATCATGTTACCTCGCATTTCTGAGGGTACTTTGCCACAGTCACTTTTTTCTTCATTACATTACTGTCTAGTTTAGCTGGACCCTTGCGTCGCCTCCCAGCAACAGAATGGCAAGTCGTCGTTGGAAAACAAAACAGTAGCCACAGTCCAACACACTCTCCTTGTGTATTTTTACAGTCCAGGGGTAGCCAAATAGGCTGAAAGGACTTGCCCAACCTTCAAAACAGAAAAGGCACTTTCAAAAATCCAACTATCCAACGAGTGAATTGAATGAGCTAACCGGCTGCCCCTCTGTCTGTCAGGTATGGCCTGGGCATATGAACTCTGGCGTACTGCCGGCAGCGGAGGCGTAGGGCGACCACTGGGGCCCTGAGTTAATGCAAACTGTCAATTATGTTTCTTCATATTTGTGTAGCACAAACTGAGGGCCCCCGTCTGGCGTCCTGCCGGCAGCGGAGGCATAGGGCGACCACTGGGACCACCTCGTTAATTCCACCTCGTTAATGTACCTCGTTAATATACCTCGTAACTCGTATTAATTCCACCTCGTTAATATACCTCGTAACTTGTATTAATTCCACCTCGTTAATATACCTCGTAACTCGTATTAATTCCACCTCGTTAATATACCTCGTAACTCGTATTAATTCCACCTCGTTAATATACCTCGTATCGAGGTGGAATTAATGAGGTATTTCGAGTACATAAGTCGGTTCTAACACATTAACGAGGTGGAACCCTGCATTAATGTATTCCACCACGTTAACGAGGTGGGACCCTGCATTAATGTAAAATGACAATCATGTTTCTTCATATCTGTGTAGCACAAAATCAGGGCCCCTGTCCGTAAAACAATCGTTTGGGGTTCATTTCTTCCATGCCTTTTCTTTTTAGCTCTTCCTGTCACGGATGGGCAAGTCCCTTTAGCTTATTTGGCCTACCCCTGGACTGATACATACGTACATAAATACATTTGAATAGGCAGAACCATACACGGTGAACAGCGCAACGTGAGCCTAACAAAAATGAGTGAATCCATCCATCCATCCATCCATCCATCCATCCGTCCGTCCGTCCGTCCATCCATCCATCCATCCATCCATCCATCCGTCCGTCCGTCCATCCATCCATCCATCCATCCATCCATCCAGGTGTGGCCTGGGGCAGTGCGCAACATCACTGTCGTAGAACCCTCAGGGCCAATGATAGAGTTGGGCAACCTGTGTCAACAAGCCCTAGCTGGGTCCCTGGAGTCGGAAGCAGAGGAAAGCGGGTACAAAGCAAAGCTGCCTCGCGTCAAATGGATCAGACAGCTTCCAGAACTGGGTAAAGGATCTCCTCTCAAGCAACGGTGTGTGTGCCTTTGTATCTGTGTTATGTTACAGTGCTGGGGTAGCCAAATAAGCTAAAGAGACTTGCCCAACAACAACAACAGACATAACCTGTGCCTATGTTGTTGTTGCACGCATGTGCGTGTGCCTTTGTATCTGTGTTCATGTTACACTTCAGGGGTAGCCAAATAGGCTAAAGAGACTTGCCCAACCTAGATACCGGTGTGTGCATGGTTGTGTCTGTGACTATGTCTGTTGTTGCACGCATGTGCGTGTGCCTTTGTATCTGTGTTCATGTTACACTTCAGGGGTAGCCAAATAGGCTAAAGAGACTTGCCCAACCTAGATATCGGTGTGTGCATGGTTGTGTCTGTGTCTATGTCTGTTGTTGCACATACGTGTGTGTGTGCCTGTGTGTCTGTGTCTGTCTGTTGTTGCACATATGTGTGTGTGTGTGCCTGTGTGTCTGTCTATGTCTGTTGTTGCACATATGTGTATGCGTGCCTTTGTGTTGCAGTTTTTATGTTACAGTCCAGGGGTAGCCAAATAGGCTATAGAGACTTGCCAAGCCTTGATATTAGAAGGGGCTGAAACGAAAACAAGCACTGATGAACTGGGCCCCAACAAACCAGTGTGTCTACATGGTGTGTAATTTGTTGGCTATGTCACTATGTCTCTTGTTGCACTTATGTATGTGTGTACTTTTGTGGCTATGTCTGTTGTTGCATATATGTATGTGTGTACTTTTGTGTCTGTGTCTATGTCTGTTGTTGCATGTATGTATGTGTGTAAATTAAGAAAGAGCACACCTTATCACAAGGCTTGAGGTTGAGGGGCCAGCCCGTTTCGTTGGGGCCAAATATGCATGCGTGTACGTGTTTCTTCTTTTGCTTGTGAGCACGTGCAGATGTTTGTTGTAGTCTGTGGGTTTGGCTCACAAGGTGATGAGGGGTGTCAGGAGGAACCAATTGTTAGGAAATGGTGTGCAGCTGTGTTGCAAGTGTGTGACCATAGCCATACTAACCATAACCACACCCAAGATTGTTAGGAAATGGTGCGCAGCTGTGTTGCCAACCTGTGGAGTTGGTACTCAGGGTTGCAAGAGACGAGGAGGCAGATCTTTGAGGAATGTTTGCTGTCAAGATACTGCTTTTTATACCTAGGGTTTAGGGTTTAGGGTTTCCCAAACCACATTGAATTGAGTGTCTGCATCCCATTGCACGGCGGTGAGTGAGGAGGGACAAGGAGATAGATATTTGAGGAATGTCTGCTTCCAAGATACTGCTTTTATACCTATATATCCCCCCCCCCCCCCCCCCCCCCCCCCCCCCAACAATAACAAATGACCAGATTGGGACTTGCCCAACTTTGACAGGAAGGGATAGAAAGAAAAAGCCTTGATACCATTATACTCAGATGCCTACAGTACTTGCTACCTTGCTCACTGCACGAGGGTACACATGTCAACATGCGACCAGATAGGGACTTGCCCAAAGCCACCTTGAATTGAGTGTCTGCATCCCATTGCACAGCGGTGAGGAGGGAGAAGACAGATATTTTAGGAATGCTTACTTATAGGCTTTGGAGTTTAGGGCTAACGTCGGACAAAACTAGCCCTGATAGTGCTATTAGCTAAATTAGCCCTAATAGTGCACAACTAATTTAGCCAAACTCCGAACCCTACTAACTTTCAAGATACTCCTATTCATACGCATAGATTCCCTAAACCCACCTTGAATTGAGTGTCTGCACGTACGGATCTTGCAGGTACAACGTTGTTGTTTGCGCATACCAGTTGGCGGAAATGGGAAGCGCTGAAAGTCGGAGGCACATCATCCGCAAGTTATGGGGTATGTATGTATGTTTGTATGTATTTATGTATGTACTAGTACATTGCCCGTGTGGCCGGAGGCCACCCGCCACCCCACTCACCCAGGTCCTGGGTCCTGTTCTGGCCTGGGTTACATAACGTGCAACGCCCTTGAACCTACCCCCCCCCCCCCCCCCCCCCCCCCCCCTTACTCACATGCACACAATCAAGATATTTCCCCCTTTGCAAAATATCGAACAACTACACAAATTTCCCTGAATGGGCCTTCGCAAAGTTGTTGCAATAAATCATCAACACATAAAAAAATGTTACAGTACAGGGGTAGGCCTAGTAGGCTAAAGAGACTGTATGTACTGAATGTGTCCCTCTGAGCTGCATATACGACAGCATGAATCCTACAATTTCCCTGAATGGGCCTTCACACAAAGTTGTTACAATAAATCAATAAACAAATGTTATTTCGGTACAGCAACTTTCACTTATTGCTATGTTCACTTGATGGCAGGGTACTACATTTTGTCAAATTGGTCAGTGCTTAAAGCGCACAAACGTCAAATTGGTCAGCGCTTTGCAGTGCAAAAAGAGCAAAAACTGCGCGCTGCGCCTACATGGGGTTGAAAAACTGCGCGAAACGCGCAGTGGGGCTAAAAACGCGTGCTCGAAATCGCGCTGCCGGGCGCACTTTGTAGTACCCTGCTTGACGGTGTCGAATTGAGTTGAGGCCAAGGATGAAGAGAATACTGAACGTGTCCTTGTCCCTCTGCACTGCATGGTCGCCGTGCAGTCGTGTCATCATCTGGTTTGTGTCGGGAGACCCACCTCCTAGGGTGAAATTCCATTCACAACTAAAAAAAAAAAATCCCAGAAAGTTCCCATAACACTATCTCCTAACACTACCTCCTCCCTGCTTTCAAGCACGAATATAGCCTTCGGGTGTGCTTTCATTTCGGCAAACTTTCCGGTCCAGCAAGTCGTTTGGTTGCATGCCAAAAGGAATGTGTCCATGTTCCTCTGCAGATGTGACTGGAGGCATCCTAGGAGACTAGCTGCTATTTGACCAAGAGACTCTGATTCTGCCACTACACCACTCTTACCCATACCCTCACCCGATCCTGACCCTGGCCCCAACCCTGTCCCCGATTCTGACCCTGACCTCGACCCCGAACTTGTGTCCCTGCTCCTGCACTGCAGATATGACTGGAGGCATTCTAGTGATTGTGGAGCCAGGCACTCCAGGGGGGTTTGCTAACGTGAGGGATGCTAGAGAGCAGGTGAGGACTGGTGTGTGGTGTGCGGTGTGTGGTGTGGCAGGCGTTGCATGTTTGGTGTGTGTGGCGTGTGGTGTGCGGTGTGTAGCGGGTGTGGTAGGCGTTGCGTGTGTGGCGTGTGTGGTGTGTGTGGTATGTGGCGTGTGTGGTGTGGTGTGTGAGGGATGCTAGAGAACAGGTGAGGACTGGTGTGTGGTGTGCGGGGTGTAGCGTGTGTGGCAGGTGTGGCGTGTGGTGTGTGGTGGTGTGTGTGAGGAATGCTAGAGAGCAGGTGAGGAGCAGATTGCATGAACAAATCAATGAATACAAGATATGCCTCATGATGATGGCTGAGGTTGAGGAGGGCAGCCTGTTCGCTTGCTCTGGGGACAACCACCAATTTTGATGAAGCCTCCCAATGCTTGATGACAAGATACAATATGATTCAGATGCAAAACCGGTGCAATATGATTCAGATGCAATAATATTGCAATCATATCTTTTCATCATGCATGATGACAAGATGCAATATTATTAAAATGCAATTTTATTAAAGAGCATGATGACAAGATATAATATTATTAAAAATATGCTTATCTGATCATATCTTGCAATGTCCAAGACCATCGGATCAAAACCTACCTGTCTTGATAAAATCATTTGCTTATAATTTGCTTATAATTTGCTCACATAAGCTGGGCTTACAAGAAATTTGCTGCAGCCAATACTGCATTTCCCATAAAATGCATTAAACAAAAATGCTGCAGCCAAGCACTACATTTTTAAAGAAAGGATTTAGATTTTTTTATGAAGTATTAGCAGCTGATTTAATTATACTTTTAACCGACCGTAACTGAAATGCTGTCTGTTTCTCTCTCCATGCGCTTCGATCAGGGCTTGTTTTTCCCCTTGTTTTGTCCCTTGTTTATCCCACGATTTTTGAATATTTTGGTCAAGTCTATTTCTTTGACTCCATGCACTTCAATCAGGGCTTGTTTTTCCCTTCCATGATTTTGAATATTCAAAGTCTGAATTTGAAATTGGAGCTTTCAATTCACTCTTTCCGCATATTTCTGGTTTTTGAATTGAGGCCTTAACTTGCTCACTTTTTGAATCTTAATTTGAGTCTGGATTTGTCCACGGTAATGATGTGTGGATGTGGGTGTGGATGTGGGTATGTGTGTGGATGACCTCCGTGTATTTGACTCTGTTTTTTTAATTAAGGCCTTCTCTTGCTCACTTGTTCAATCTTCATTTGAATCTGGATGTTTACTTAGCCATGATGTGTGTGTGTGTGGATGACCTCCGTGTATTTGAATCTGCTTTTTGAATTGTAACCTCCGTGTTTTTGAATCTGGTTTTGAAATTGTGACCTCTGTGTATTTGAATCTGATTTTTGAATTATGGCCTTCCCTTGCTTTGAATACTTGAACTTGATCTTGGTTTTAATAATAATAATAATAATAATGATAATAATAATAATAATAATTGAATACTTGGACTTGATCTTGGTTATGTAACTTACATGGCTCCAGCCTTTATAGCAATTCAGGGGATGATTTGGGAAGCACACTTTGTACTTCAGACTTGGTTCTCAGAATCTCAGGCCAATTATCGAGACTTCTCGCGAGAATTCTCAGATTTCCAGGCCAAATTCACGATTTCATGTACGAAGTCCGGGTTCTTCAGAAACCTTGAACCCAAATCATCCGCTGAATGGCTATAGGGCTCGCCGTCTTCGGCAGTAACATAATCAATTCAAATCAAAGCATTCTTATCAAAATATATTTGATCCAATCTCTGCACACACACACAGTGTAAGCACACAAATCACTCACCACCACTTCTCTTGCTCATTGTGCTACCATGCGCCCCCCCCCCCCCCCCCCCCCCCCCCCCCCCCCCCACACACACACACACACACACACACGCACACAGTGTAAGCACACAAATCACTCACCACCACTTCTCTTGCTCATTGTGCTACCATGCCCCCCACCCCCCCACCCCCACCCACCACACACACACCACTACCACACCGCCTCTGGGTTGCACATCAAGTTATGTAAAAGAATCATTTTGTTTTGCTCCAGATACTCGGTCAGGAGAGTCGGAGGCGAGACCGGGAGCTCAACAGATCCAGCCTGAATATGGATAGTAGTGGCAATAGTACTGCCTCATCAACCGCAGGGGCCCATGTGCTTGCACCATGTGGCCACGATGGGACCTGCCCCATGCAGGTATGAGATGCTTGTATGTATGATGTAGTTGTGTGATGCTAGTATGTGTGACATAAATGTGTGATGCTAGGATGTGTGACATATTTGTGTGATGCTAGCATGTGTGACGTATTTGTGTGATGCTAGCATATCTGCATATGTGACCTATTTGTGTGTTGCTTGCACGAGTGAAGAGAGGACATAATGATCGTCCACTCTTCAGAGTGAAGGGGCCTATGACCCTATGTGCTTTCACCATGTGGCCATGATGGAGCCTGCCCCATGCAGTTATGAGTTGCTTGCATGTGTGACGTATTTGTGTGATGCTAGCATGCGTGACCTATTTGTGTGATGCTAGCATGTGTAACGTATTTGTGTGATGCTTGCATGTGTGACGTATTTGTGTGATGCTAGCATGTGTGACGTATTTGTGTGATGCTAGGATGTGTGACGTATTTGTGTGATGCTAGCATGTTTGCAGATAGTGTATGCATGTATGTTACAGTTCAGGGGTACGCCAAATAGGCTAAAGGGACTTGCCCAGCCTTGACAGGAAGGGTTAAAAACACATGCATAAATGGAGATGGTACTGCCTCATTGTCCATGCTTCAGAGTCTAGGTGCCCATGTGCTTGCACCATGTGGCCATGACGGGGCCTGCCCCATGCAGGTATGATATGCTTGTACGTGTGATGTATTTGTGTGATGCTAGCATGTATGACCTATTTGTGTGATGCTATCATGTGTGACGTATTTGTGTGGCGCTAGCATGGGTGCAGATAGTACATCCTATTCGTCCACGCTTCAGAGAGTAGGTGCCTATGTGCTTGCACCATGTGGCCGTGGTGGAGCCTGCCCCATACAGTTGTGTGATGCTTGCATGTGTGACGTATTTTTGTGATGCTTGCATGTGTGACGTATTTGTGTGATGCTTGCATGTGTGACGTATTTGTGTGATGCTTGCATGTGTGACGTATTTGTGTGATGCTTGCATGTGTGACGTATTTGTGTGATGCTAGCATGTGTGACGTATTTGTGTGATGCTTGCATGCGTGACGTATTTGTGTGATGCTTGCATGTGTGACGTATTTGTGTGATGCTTGCATGTGTGACGTATTTGTGTGAAGCTTGCATGTGTTGCGTTTATCTATCCGGTGGTAGCTAGATAGCCTGTTGGGGACTTACTCGCTTCAACATACCCCATGTAGGTGTGGTTGTTTTCACAACAGTTCTGAGGGAGCAGGGATATGAGAGGGGGGGGAGGGAGACAGGGAAGAGGGGAGAGGTGAAGAAAGAGAGGTGGGGAGGGGAAGAAGGGGAGGGGGGGGATCGGGGGGGAGGGGATGGAGAGAGGGGGGAGAGGATGGAGAGAGGAGGTAAAGCATGGAGGGAGGGGGTGGATGATGGAGAGAGGGGTGGAGGATAGGGGATAGAGAATCTGGGAGAGGGAATTCGGGTGGAAAGGCAGTCAGTGGGACAAAGCCTTCCTTAATTAACTTTCTGTCTTGAATCCCACACATACGACCTTCCCTGTTCCTTCACTGGAAGATTAATATCCCGGTTTGGTGAATGGTTCAATGGTTGATCATTTCTCTGGACTGAAGAAGGTGCTGGATTTGAATCCCACCAGGTGCGCTTTAGTGTTTGCGGTCGCTTTCAACCGCCATGGTAGCACTGTCCAGGTAAAGTAGCAGCCCGTTCTCTACCGCCGTAAGACTTGATACCACGCCCCACGAGGCGTTATCATTACTCACTGGATGATTAACTTGCTGTCTTTAATCCCGCACATACGACCTCACCTGTTCTTGCATTGGATTATACTTCATGTAATCATGTTAATCGTGATTTGCGCAGGGCAAGCGAATGTGGTGCCACTTTGGACAAAGGATCCAAAGACCATCTTTGATGAAGGTGCGGCCAGCTTGCTTTAGTGTGCCTGTTTTGGGGTGCATAGTCTGTACCTGTTTTTGGGCGCATTGTTTGCACCTGGTTTGGTTACATAGTTTTGTACATGGTTTTGGCCAGGGTACTTTCAAGCGCGCGCTATTGCGCGCTGGCGGGCTGCCTTTTTGAGTCCCACTGCGCGTTTCGCGCAGTTTTTTGCAACCCCCTGTGGGCGCAGCAAGCAATTTTTGCGCCTTTTACACTGCAAAGCACAGTTTTTTTCTCTTCATGTGCCCTAAAGCGCTGACCAATTGGGTCAATGGAAGTACCCTGGTTTTGGCTACATAGTTTGTACAAGGTTTTGGGAACATAGTTTGTACATGGTTTTGGTTCCATAGTTTGTACCATGGGTTCAGTTCAACAGTTTTGTTTTTGTTTTATCTCCTCCTGATGTCATGGTTGACGAGTCCCTTAAGCCTATTTGGCTACCCCTGGACTGTAACAACAAAGTTACATACATGGTGTGATGGCGGGATATTTCCAATGCGAGGGCCTTCTGGCTTGCTATTCTGGAACAACCTTAATTCTGATGCTGTTTCGCTATGACCTCATAGTATGCCACCTCAGACTTTCCATATTTTATCACGAGACAGATCCTCTTGTTGCCAGGGATTTTCCGCTATATATAGCGATCGCTAGTTTCGACCCCGTTTTAGCGGAATTATCGCTATAAAAAAAGGGAAACAAGTTTTTGATTGTTTGCCCTAAATGTCCCTAAAAAGCTATAAAAAGCTTTAAAACGCTGTACCTGGAGGAGGCCTAGAAGCCATGCAGCTAGGAAATACCCACTTTCAGATATGAAAAAAAAATCACTGCTTGTTGTGATGACTTTGGGCAGGCCCTGCTTGGCCATAGGGGACCCCAGACATGTGATAACAATACACATAAATACACATAACATTCAATTCTATGCGTAGGCGACCCCAGACATGTGATAAAATACTAATAAAATATACATACCATACACGTAAAATACAATTATATGCATGAGCGATCCCAGACATGTGACAACAATACACATGAAATACACATAAAATAAATAAAAAATACATGTACATGTATAGGCGCCCCCAGACACGTGATAGAAATACACATAAAATACATATAAAAAATAATAATATGCATAGGCGACCCCAGAAATGTGATTCAATACACATAAAATACTAATGAAATACAATTACATGTACAGGCGACCCCAGACATGTGATAAAAACAAACCGCATGCATGCAGTACATAGATGCAGTAAAATGCATAAATTGAAGTAAAATACTATGCATAGCACAGACTCCTGGCCATTGTCGTTTGCGATGTGTTGGGGTTCAGTTCACCAGCGCATGATTTGTGTTTATCCCTTCCCAATATTGAGGTTGGGCAAGTCTATTTAGCCTATTTGGCTGCGCCGGCTAGACTGTAAAACACACACATGGGTATATGACAGATGTAATTATGCACTTGTATAATTGTACAACACTGATCACGTATAGACCAACTTTGTATTGCTATGTCATCGTGGGGCTCCTCGATTGCTATTTTACGATTTTTCTTTCTTGTAGCTTCATAACTATTTTACAATCTACTCTTTTTCTTTCTTGTGGCCTGTCTTGTTTGTAGCAAACTTATAACAGGCAGAGAAAGGTGAAGAAACAAGGTAATAAAATAAAAGAATATAAAAAAAGGTAAGGTAATAAAATAAAAGAATATAAAAAAGGTATTAAATGTAACACACACAAGGTAATACAACTATTATATTTCTATGTTACAGATCAAATTTATCTGAATGAACAACCTGGCTTCCTTAGGTAGATGGCAACAAACGCTCCTACCAGGATGAGGAGTACAGCTATGTTGTACTTCGGAGGGGGCCTCGCCCAGCTGATGACCCTGCTTGGTGGGAGGCTGCTGACCTGGTGTGGGACGAGAAGGGTGTTCCGGAGTTGATCTCGCATTCCTCAGCAAAGGGCGGGGGTATTGCGCAGGCTGGCATGGCGTCAAGCAAAGAGTGGAAGCTTCCGGAGAAAGTGATCAGACGCCAGATCATGTTGAACAGGTTTGTGTGTGGGTGTGTGTGGGGGATGGGGGGGGGGAGTGTGTGCGTGTGTGTTTGTGTGTATGTATGTATATATCATATATGTATGTATGTATGTATGTATGTATGTATGTATGTATGTATGTACTAGTACATTGCCCGTGTGGCCGAGGCCACCCGCCACACCACCCACCCAGGTCCTGGGTCCTGTTCTGGCCTGGGTTACATAACGTGCATCGCCCTTGAACGTACACCCTCCGCCCCCCCCTTACTCACATGCACACAGTCAAGATATGTCCCCCTTTGCAAAATATCTAACACATGCCCACTTCCTTTCCTTACTAAAAATATACCCCCCCCCCCCCCCCCCCCCCCCCCCAGCCCCCAGGACCTAGGTAACATATCGGGTTACGTCCTTGTATGTACCCCCCCTACCCAGATGTATGACACACAAACCATTCCAACTCAACCCAAGCCAGACCCACAGCCTCCACACATTTCTGAATCCCTCCTTGCCCCTCACCCCACCCCATGTACACACTTTCTCTTTCTTTCCCCTCCCCTCGCCCCAAGCATCCCCACCCATGGTGGGTCAACCTGCAGCTGTTGCTTTGACCAGGAAGTTCCAGGCAGTCTTCTATCGCAACATGCTAAGCTACCGATGTATCAATGCTTGAAACAGTGAAAAGAGATTGGCTGAGGGGTGCAAGGGCCATATCGCGATTATAGGGTAGAAATCTTCGACTTCCGTCCGATCAATACCTGCTGAATCAAAATTCGCAGCGCCGTGCTTAACGATCATCGATACAATGAAAAGAGATTGCATAGATAGGATTGCATAGATAGGAGCGGTCCAAGTGTGAGAAATGGGAAGGAAATGGCTGCTCGCATCCACTGGCTGCCAACCGTGACACAATTGATGCACAGGCATGGTGAAAGTGCGCATGCGTGAAGTGAATGGTGGCAACGCTCGCAGGCGGAAGAGCGCTGAGGATCGAATGGGCGCCTGACGAGAACTCATAACGTATTTTGACGCTGAGGATCGAATGGGCGCCCAATGAGAACTTAGAATGTATTTTGAGAATCCGAATGCCCCTGGCTCTTCATGCGAGAGTCTGGGTGAGGAACAGGGGAGGGAGGTATGGATGCCTAGGCACAAAGATCGCTGGTGAGAAAGAATTTCGCATGATTGGGGAAAGAGATTTGAAGTTCCGGGGTTGCGAGAAAGTTGCGAGTATCCATTTCCATTCCCAGCACGTCCAGGCTGACCTACAGCATTTGCCAAACGCCGTCTCTGATTTGCATCGCTCCTATGCTCTTCGGCATGTAGAGCTCGCCTTTCGCTATGAAGAGCTCGCTGGCTGGCTGTATGCGTTGCCCGTCTGCTTAGATCTGTTTGATTGTGCGCATTCATGGTGGCGTCGAGGAGCAGAAGATTATAGACAATTAGTCTGAGCGCCATTCTTGGTTTTGACGCTCAGATCGAATGCGGAAGATGATTTATCGCAACGCATTCACCTGCTCTGTCATTTTCGAAATCTCGGTAGTGAGTTGGATGGGTATTCGGCTCAGTCAAAAAGGCGGAAAGGGAGATGGCGCGCAGGTGTGATCTTGATGCGGAGGAGTGAAAGTTGCTTGAAAGCTGAACTGGGGATTCGAATTTTACGCACTCGGAGTCGACTCAGTCACGATAAGCTATTTCTAACCCGCGAATTCAGCCTATAGGCGGTGTGGGTGATTCGCTATGAGTATCTCGGTAATTAAGCCAAAGCCAGCTAGCGTCGGCATCGAACTTTTTTCAGAAATCCGTGTATGTCTTTATATATATAGATGTATGTATGTATGTGTGTACTAGTACATTGCCCGTGTGGCCAGAGCCCCCCCCCCCCCCCCCACCCACCCACCCACCCACCCAGGTCCTGGGCCCTGTTCTGGCCTGGGTTACATAACATGCAACGCCCTTGAACGTACACCCTCCCCCCCCCCTTACTCACATGCACACAAGCAAGATATTTCCCCCTTGCCAAAATATCGAACACATGCCCCCTGCCTTTCTCTACTATAGATTTACCCACCCCACCCCCAGCCCCCAGGACCTACATGATCCTTGTTTCCCCCTAAATCTTCCTGCCCCCAATCCCCACCCCCTTGACACACACTATGTTTATCCCCCTTGCACCCCACCTAACCCCCAGTCATCTCCACAACACCCAAATATACCCCCCTACCCCCCAGCCATCTCCACACCACCCAGCCATCTCCCCTAGTACGGTAGCCCATGTGGTTGTTGGCCACTTCACCTGCCCCCCTGTCCCCTCCCTCCTTCTTCACCTCTCCCTCTCTCATCCCCCCCCCCCCCCCCCCCCCCCCCCTCGTTTCTGTCTCCTATCCTTCTTTACTTCTCCTTCACCCTCCATCCATCTCCCCCCCTTCTGTGTTTTCTTTCTCCTATCCTCCTTGACTTCCCCTTGACTCTTGACCCTACCTCCATGTCTCCCTTTTCCCACTGTCCCCTGTCCTACCCCATACGCATAGGTCAGGGCTGGGAAAGATTTAGCGCTAAGCCACTGACCAGCCGGATTCGAGAAAGGATTGTAAGATTGCGATTAATTCAGTCCAGTTCTGAGTGACTCAGAAAGCGAACGAATCATCAATTCGAATTATTCTGGAGGCTCGCTGGCCCTCTCCTTTTATTTGCGCACGAGGCCCACGGATGGAGGAGTCAAATCGGCTCTTGGAGATTCATTCTCAATTCGCCTGTAGGACCCCCGGAAGCTGTTGATTTTTCTAACATGCACGACTTGTAAATCTGATTACGATAACGAACTGCTTGCTGGTCGAAAAAGTACATGAGCGGCAACGCAGGAAGCTGACAAATCTCGAGTTTGTGAACTGAGGTCGTAGCCTACAACTCTGCAAGTTGCAGGTAGACGGAAGCATGATGAAGGTCTGAAGAGGCGCTCATGATAGAATGAGCACTGAGGATGTACGGGATGAATGGATGTGCATGATGCATGTGCTCTCAGAACGATTGAGCGCTGAGGATAGAATGAGCGCATGGATAAGCGCTCAGCATAAGTTGAGCGATCAGAGTAGATTGAGCGCCGAGATCGAAGTTGCCCTGAGAAAATTTCGCTGAGAAGATTTCTGGGGGGGGGGGCATTATTACGTAATTTGCCACCGTGAACTCCAGAACGACCGATTTCAAAAAAGTCACCGGTCATGGCCGGTCAGAAATCCGTTGGTGAAGCATTTCTATATGTCTACATATGTATATATGTATGTATGTTTGTTTGTTTGTTTGTTTGCACGTTTGTATGTTACATTCAATACTAGGGACTCCCTTACTTCCACCCTTCAGGACCTGCAGGGCAATGTGAGACTAGATGGTCCTACCTAGTGAGCCGTTACCCTGCAGTGGGTAGGACCATTGCTAGTCTAGTCTCACTCGAGCACCTCCTGGGTTGCATCTTTGCTTAGGCCTATGCATTTGCATTTGCAATTGCATCCTGTCTGTTCCTGTTCCCTTTTCCTGCCTTCCTGTTGTTTGATCATCTGAATGTATGTATGTTACAGTCCAGGGGTAGGCCAAATATGCTGAAGGGACTTGCCCAACCGGCAGGGCTAAAGAGAAAAAGCATTGATTTGTTTTTTAAGGCTTGTGTCGATATGAAGACACAGCTTCACATGGATTCACAGGACAGTTAACAGGTGCACCAGGGTACTACTAAGCACGCGCGGCAGCGCGGTGTCGCGCTGCCTTTTTGAGCCCCTCTGCCTTTCAACTCCCTGTGGGCGCAGCGCACAGTTTTTGCGCTTATTGCACTAAAACCTGCTGACCAATTTGACGTTTGTGCGCTTTACGCGCTGCCCGATTTGGCAAGAAGTAGTACCCTGGACAGTTAACGGGTGCACGCCCTCAGGGGCCGCTTCATTACCTTTTTTAAGGCTTCATTACTTTTTGAAGTCTTCATTATCTTTTTTAGGCTTCACTACTTTATAAGTCTTCATTACCTTTTTTTAGGCTTCATTACCTTTTCTTAGGCTTCATCACTTTTTTTAGGCTTCATTACTTTTTTTCCTTGATATTCCTTGGATTTCCCATAAATCAAAACTGGGGTGGATTTTGCAGCTGAGCATAAACTTATAAGATTGGTGGTCGACCCCAGTGCAGGAAAATTGAAAGTTTGGATTTTTGGATTCTGCTGGTGAGCATAGACTTATGAGATTGGTGGTTGACCCCAGTGCAAGCAAACGGGCTGCCCCCCTCAACCTCACGCCTTGTTATGCGGCAACCTATTTGTTTATTTACTTCTCAGATGCAAGTCAGCCAGCAAAAGAATCTTTCCTGACATTTTAGATTTCTTGTTTTTTCTTGATTCCTGGTCCCTTAGTCTAAAACGTCCCACCACACCCACACCCACACCCACGCCCTCATTGTCTGCAATCACAGGATGCACCTCCATACTAAAAGCAGAAGCCCAAGCTCAAGTGTGGCAGTGCCGATGGAAAGCCCCTCCACTCTTGAGGGAACTAAACGAGAGGTCAAGATCCGCAGCTTGTTCAAAAGTGAGGGGGAGAGGGGAGTGTGGAGGGGGAGGGGAGAGGGGGAAGAGGGGAGTGTGGAGTGTAGAGTTGTGGATTTGGCAGGGTCGCTGTGTCTACTTATGGGTCCTATGGCTTAGCGACCTGATCCACCTGGAAATGAATTCACAGTGAATAGAATACTACGTGAGGTATAGAGAGGTTCAAGATCCGTCAGTCTGGTTCAAAAGTGAGGGTGAGGGTTGATCGTGCGGTGGTATTTGTTAAGATTGTATGGGTGATTTGTAAGATGGGGAGTGGGAATCTTTTTTCGATGGCAGTGGTTCTTTTGTTTTTTGTTTTCTTGTTCTTTTTCTTTGTCATCGTTTTTTCTGCTTCTTCTTTTTTACTATATTTCTTTTCTGCCGTTGTCTTTTCTTTTCCTTTTTTACTATTTTTTTTTCTGTTTTCTTTTTTTTTTGTTTTTTTTTTTTTTTTATTTGTGTGTGTCGTGCGTGAGGGTCCGGGGGGCGGGGTGTTGGGCGGTGGTTCGTTCGGGCGTCGCGTGTGGGCGGGGTCTTTTTTGTCTTTTCTGTGTTCCGCTGGATAATATATGCTACGGTAGAGGACATGTCCACCCGGATGAATTCGCAGAGGAAACACTATGTGAGTATAGAGAGGTTGTATATATATGTATATATAGATATATAGGGTGTGCATGTGATATATACAACACCATGAGCACATCCCCGCCCCTGTCACATGTCCGAGCAGTGACACGTCACCTTTCACATGTCCCGGCAGTGACAAGTCACCTTTCACGTGTCTCGGCAAAGAAACGGCACACGTCACATGTCCCGGCAGTGACACGTCCCAGCTGCCAGGTCCTGAGGGCGCTCAAGTCATCTGAGGCCATGTGCGTGTTAGTGAGTGTGTGGTGTGTGTGTGGTCTGTGTTTGTGTGTGTGTGTGAGTGTGTGTGCATGTACTTGTGGGTGTGTTCATTGAATACTTGATATAATTGTAAAATGATATAATCACCTGCAGGGGTGCTGCTAGTAGCTTTTTTTGCCCCCCCCCCCCCCCCCCCCCCCCCCCCCCCCCCCCCCCCCCCAAAGCAACCCCAGAGGTTCTAACGTAGCACCTGTAGTATTTATCATATAATTAAAATATTACTGTAGTATGAACTCAGATTCTCCATCAGTAAAACGATTGTTTGAAGTTTGGCTCATCCGTGCTTTTATCATTTTAGCCCCTCCTAATATCATGGTTGGCCTGATCACTTTAGCTTATCTGGCTACCCCTGGACTTTAACAGCATACAGTGAAGCTATACTTTCATTCTACCTAGTTTAGAAGCAAGCAAGCACCAGCCATATACAAAAGTGGACCAGGTGCCAGCTGAGGTACAGGTCTTGAGGTATCACCAAAGCTATAATTGCATTCTACCCAGTTTAGAAGCAAGCAAGCAAGCACCAATCATATACAAAAGTGGACCAGGTGCCAGCTGAGGTACGGGTCTTGAGGTATCACCAAAGCTATACATTCATTCTACCCAGTTTAGAAGCAAGCAAGCACCAATCATATACAAAAGTGGACCAGGTGCCAGCTGAGGTACAGGTCTTGAGGTATCACCAAAGCTATACTTTCATTCTACCTAGTTTAGAAACAAGCTAGCACCAGCCATATACAAAAGTGGACAAGCTTCCAGCTCAGGTGCGGGAAAGGGTCTTGAGGTAACATCGAAGCTATATTTGCATTCTACCCAGTTTTGCAGCAAGTAAGCACGATGAAGATGGTACCCAACCCCGGCCCTTTCCCCGATTCTCAACATCTACAAAAGTGGGCCAGCTTCCAGCTCAGGTGTGGGTCTGGGTCTTGAGGTAGCGCTGATGCTAAATTTTCATTCTGCCTAGATTAGCAGCAATAAAGCACAATGAAGATGGTGCCAAGCCCCAGCCCTTTCCCTGATGGCCTGATCCTAAACATATACAAACGTGGACCAGCTTCCAGATCAAGTAGCATCGAGGCCATATTTGCATTTTACCTAGATTAGCAACGAGTAAGCACGATGAAGATGGTGCCAAGTAAGCACAGCTTGGCCCTGCCCAAGGGGAGTTGTGTGTCGTGCATGATGTACACATGCACGATGAAGATGTTGCCAAACCACTGGGCCTCTTATACTCCTTGTGCCAGGAGGCTGGCACAAAGCTAGCATGGCTTGGCCCTGCCCAAGGGGAGTTGTGTGTTGTGCATGATGTGCACATGCACGATGAAGATGTTGCCAAACCACTGGACCTCTTAGACTCCTTGTGCCAGGAGGCTGGCACAAAGCTAGTATGGCTTGGCCCTTCCCATGGGGAGTTGTGTGTTGTGCATGATGTACGCATGCACGATGAAGATGTTGCCAAACCACTGGGCCTCTTAGACTCCTTGTGCCAGGAGTCTGGCACAAAGCTAGCATGGCTTGGCCCTGCCCAAGGGGAGTTGTGTGTTGTGCATGATGTACACATGCACGATGAAGATGTTGCCAAACCTCATCCCTTTCCCAGATCCTAAACATATACAAAAAAACAATTAAAAATCCAAGCCCAAGACCATGACCAAGACTAAGACAAAGACAAAGACAAAGACAAAGACAGAGTCCAACTTGAACACCAATCCCAACTCCAACCGCAATCCCGACACCACTGCCAGCCCCTATCCCTTACCCAGACACCCCAGGCGCTGAATTGGATGGCAAGCCAAGCCAAATGCAGCCATTGCAAGATTTAAGTGGCGACAGTACAGATGCGCCACACGCCACACTTAGCTCGCCTCGACAGGGTGGCGAGATATGTGGTAGCTTTGCGCTCAAGTACCCTGCCTATGGGGCAGGATTGGTTGATCGACTCATCACCATGGAGAATAAGGTGGGTCAAAGCGGTCGGTCGGTCGGTCGGTCGGTCGGTCGGTCAGTCGGTCGGTCGCAAGGTCGCAAGGTCAGACGTACGTCGGTCAGTCGGATGGACAACGAGGTGAATCTGGGGGCTCCCGCCCCCCAGGAGGGAGGGCTCCACCAAAACGCTTTGGCTAGGTGCATTAGGCACAGCAGTCCTGGAAGACTCACATAGGCGACTGATGGACGGCAAAACAAACTTCACCCGCCATCAAGGAAGCCACTTGCACGTGTCACCTTGCTACTGGTCAGTATATCTGGTGTGTGTGGCTTGGGTGTGTGGGTGGCTTGGGTGTGGGGGGTGGGCAGCAGAAAGGGAACTGCTGGATGGTAAAACAGAGTTATCCATCTGGATAAATTCAAAAGAGACTGAAAGTGGTGTGAGATTGTGCGTGGTGTGGCTGTGTGATTGGGAGTTTGCAGGAGGAGAATGGGGAGGGGGAGGGGGGGAATGGGGAGGGGGGGAGGGGGAGGGGTCAGATGGGCTACAATATGCTATAAAGGACTAGTCCGTCTGTATGAATTCACAATGGAATGGAAACGCTGTGTGAGTATGTGTGGGTGTGGGTGTATGTGTTGGTGGGTGTGTATGTATAGGGGTGGGTGGGAGTTTGGGAGTTTGCGGGAGGGGGGGGGGGGGGGGGGGGGGGGAGGGAGGGAAGGGCCCGTCCTTCAGGGAGAAACATGTTTTGTTCCCCTAGCCGTCTTGACTTCTCGTGCTCTTTCCTCCCCCACCATCATGAAGGTACCTAGGTCACCAGCTAGAAGGGCGGGCCTAGTCAGCTCTTCTTTTCCTAGACCACTTTAATCACCTAACCCACCTAAATTTAACCCACCTAAACCTAATCTACCGAAACCCCAAACCACGTTAACATAAACCACATAAACGCGAGTGCTGGCCAGCTAAGTGCTGACCAGGGTACTACTTCTTGCCAAATTGTTCAGCGCTTAAAGCGCACAAACGTCATATTGGTCAGCGCTTTTTAGTGCAAAAAGCGCAATAACTGCGCGCTGCGCCCACAGGGGGTTGAAAAAACTGCGCCAAACGCGCAGAGGGGCTCAAAAAGGCAGCGCGGCACCGCGCTGCCGCGCGCTTAGTAGTACCAGGTAAGTGCTGACCAGCTTCCCGCCACCAGATACCTAGGGCATCAGCTGGGAAGGCGGACCTAGCACCAGAAACACCGCGGCACCTCACCAAACCACACCACACTACACCACACCTTGGACGCCTCGTGCTTTTTCCGCCCCCACAATCATGACGGTACCTAGGGTGTCAGCTGGGAGGGAGGGCCTAGCACCAGAAACACCGTGACACCACACCACATCACACCACACCACACCACTGACATCTCGTGCTTTTTCCTCCCCCACAATCATGACGGTACCTTGGGCGTCATCTGGGAGGGAGGGCCTAGCACCAGAAACACCGTGACACCACACCACACCACATCACACCACACCACACCACTGACATCTCATGCTTTTTCCTCCCCCACAATCATGACGGTACCTAGGGCGTCATCTGGGACGGCGGACCTAGCACCAGAAACACCGTGGCACCACACCAAACCCAACCGCACTACACCACACCTTGGACGTCTCGTGCTTTTTCCTCCCCCACAATCATGACGGTACCTAGGGCGTCATCTGGGAGGGAGGGCCTAGCACCAGAAACACCGTGACACCACACCACACCACACCACACCACACCACACCACACCACACCACACCACACCACTGACTTCTCGTGTTTTTTTCTCCCCCACAATCATGACGGTACCTAGGGCATCGGCTGGGAGGGAGGGCCGAGCCCGAGTGGAAATTCTTCAGCACCTGGCGCTCGGCAAGGTCTGGCCATGGAGTCTGCTGAGCTAGCGCACGAACATCAGACAACCTCAGACGAGGCTCACGACAACAAGTTGAGCACAGTGTCTGGGGCAAGCTCTCTGCCACTTACAGCTGCTGCTGCTGCCGCCGGCACGGGCACCGACAGTGGGGACCTGAGCTATGCTAACTATCTGGATAGGGATCCAACTGATAATGAGGATGAGGAGGATGAGGAGGAGGATAGCCCAGACCTGACTGATGATTTCTTTCCTGAGTCGGACACCTTGTCGTTTGAGACCCAACCCCCGACTGATGATGAGAGAGCCCTAGCTGTCAAACAGCTCCAAAAGCAGATTTTTGGCATCCAGCAAATGAGCGAAGCATTGGAAGCTGCGCCGCATGAGGTTGATCTAGGAGCTGCCGGTAATGACAAAGATGGCGATGATGACACAGAGGATGAAATAGAGGAGCCTGATATGGCACTCAGTCAGGTGGGTTGTATGTGTGTGGGGTGTATGTGGGGTATGTGGGGGGTATGTGTGTGGGGTGTACATGGTGTCTGTAGGGCATGTGGAGTGTATGTGGGGTGTATGTGTGGGGTGTGGGTAGGTAGGATGTGGTGATCCTTGTTGGGTGCATGGTTGTAGTGCTGCCAAGGAGCACGAGGGCCCCCTTCCCATGCTGGGTGGACAAGGGGGGCCTTCATGGTTGTAGTGCTCTCAAGGTCCATGTTCCAGCAGTTTCCAGGTTCTGGGTTTCCGACAAATCAACGGGGGGCATCTGGCTCTTCACATTTGCTTCCTCTCTGGAGAAGCCTCTAAGCCTGCAACACCAGCGTCCAAATTCAAGAACAGCATTTTGCGTGTCGGGTCATCATTTGCTCCTGGGGGCAGAAAAGTTTGACCATTGAACCCAGGAGCACCTAATGACCCAAGGCGCAAAATGCTGCTCTTAGATTCGGATGATGATGATGCATGTGTAAAGGCTTTTCCAGGGAGGCAGCTGATGTGAGAACCCAGGTGCCCCCCGTTGATTTATCGGAAATCCAGTGCCCGGTAATTGCTGTGGGGGTCCCCAATGCACGTTGACAGCACTACAACCTTGAATACTCCCCTTGTCCACCCAGCATGGGAAGGGGGGCCAGAATCTACCCAGAAGCAACTATGTTGTGTTGTCAAGGCAGTTGAATCAGATAAAATAAATGTATTCCTATGTGAAGACCTAGATTCAAATCTGTTGCGTTGTCAATGCGCTTCAATTAAAAAACGTATTCCGATGGTAAGACCTAGAATCAACTCTGTTGCGATGAGTATGCAGTTAAAAAAATGCATTTCGATTTGAAGACCTAGAATCAATTCAGTTGCGTTGAACATGCAGTTACATTTTGTTTAAACGTATTCCGATTTGAAGACCTAGAAGCAATTCAGTTGCGTTGAACTTGCAGTTTAAAAAATGCATTCCGATTTGAAGACATAGAATCAATTCAGTTGCGTTGAACATGCAGTTATATTTTGTTTAAATGTATTCCGATGTGAAGACCCAGAATCAACGCAGTTGTGTTGAACACGCAGTTACATTAAAAATAAAAAAAATCCAGTGCGAAGCCCTAGAATCACCTCTGTTGCGTTGTCAACGTTTCCTAAGCTCATGCTGTGGTTACACCAAAACCAGTTCTCGGATGCTGCAGTCTCTGTTTTTGTAGATCCCAAAACCCAAACCCTGAACCCTGAGCCCTGAACACTGTACTCTTAATTCTTTAGGGTTGTGTCATTTTAGTGTTAAAGTTTTTAGGTTGGGTTTTAGGGTTGAGTAACACAATTCCTGTTTTCTCGATTCTTTTCTTGGAGCCCACCCTCTGCCTCCCCCCACACCACCCACCCACCCCCCAATTGCACCCCATTTTTAGATTTGAACCTCCCATCGTGTTGTCATTGTGAAGCAGTTCTCTCTCTAAAAAACAAAAAAATTAAGCAGTGCTCTCTCTAGAGATTTATTTATGTATTTTTTTTTTTTTTTTTTGGGGGGGGAATCAGTGCTCTCTCTCAAATATATTTGGACCCCCTATTGTGTTGCCAGTTTTTAGGTTTAGGGTTTAGGTGGACTTTTACCCCTATCGTGTTGTCAGTTTATAGGTTTAGGTTTTTTTATTTGACCTCCCAACGTGTTGTCTTTGGGGAGCAGTGCTCTCTCTAACCCACCCACCCACCCAACGTAACCCTACATAACCTAATGTAACATAACCCAACGTAACCCGACCCAAACCAACCAAACAGTGCTCTCTGTATCCCCCCACCCACACAACGTAACCAAACATAACCTAACGTAACGCAACACAACCCAACGTAACCCAACCCAACTCAACCAAACAGTGCTCTTTCTACCTCCCCCCCCCCCCCCCCCCCCCCCCCCCCCTCCCATAACGAAACCCAGCATAACCTAACGTGACGCAACACAACCCAACGAAACCCCACCCAACCCAACCAAACAGTGCTCTTTCTACCACCCCCC
Source organism: Chlamydomonas sp. ICE-L (assembly GCA_013435795.1). NCBI lineage: Eukaryota > Viridiplantae > Chlorophyta > Chlorophyceae > Chlamydomonadales > Chlamydomonadaceae > Chlamydomonas > Chlamydomonas sp. ICE-L. Next base: position 845,146 of record JACBWV010000506.1, read on the forward strand.
ACCCCCCACACACCCACACACCCCACACACACACATAACGAAACCCAACAAAAACTAATGTAACGCAACATAACCCAACATAACCTGACCCAACCCAACCCTAACAGTGCTCTCTCTTTCCCAACCCATTCCGCTCCAATAGAGGTGGGGTCGTGTGTACAGGCCGCCTCGCCACAGGGGAGGCCACGTCATTCTAGACCTGTGCGTGCCGGATTTATCAGCCGGGCCAGTGACCCAGGAGTCTGGCACCAGTCGCAGCGGCAGGAGGGTAGAAAAAGGCCGTCTAGAGCGTCATGTGAGTTTAGGTTTGACATCGTCATGTGTCATGTATCTGTGAGTTGTCATCGTCATGTGTCATGTGCCATGTGAGTTGACATCTCCATGTGTCCTGTGAGTTGACATCATCATGCGTCATGTGAGTTGACATCGTCATGTGTCATATGAGTTGACATCGCTATGCGTCATGTGAGTTGACATCGTCATGTGTCATGTGTCATGTGAGTTGACATCGTCATGTGTCATGTGTCATGTGAGTTGACATTGTCATGTGTCATGTGAGTTGACATGGTGGTTTTGGTTGAACAGCATTCTGCTTATCCAAGGCTAAATGAGACATGCCTTCAATGTTGTTGTGTACTGTGTTACTCTGATTTGTTCCGTGTTACTCTTATGTGTTGTTGTATTCCGTGTTAATCAGATGTGTTGCTGTATCAGGCCAGGGCTTTTTGGCGGACCCCCCGTGGTAACCCATTTGTTTGTTTTGGTGGATCCCACGTGTTAAGCCTCTTTTTTTGCAGAGCCCCCCCGTGGTCACACATTTGTTTTTGTTTGTTTTTGACGGAGACCCTGTGTTAACCTATTTGTTTTTGTTTATTTTTAGCGGAGCCCCCGGGGTAACCCATTTGTTTTTGTTCATTTTTGGCAGAGCCCCCGTGGTAGCCCATTTGTCCGTTTTTCTGTCACCCTGGCCCTGACTAAGTCGTAAACTCTGGCTTCGGCCTCTCCCGTTATGCGGCGCCAATTTTCTGCGTCATTTGCAACGTGCCTTGGACTTATCTTTTTGGATTTTCTTGCCAGATTCTAGGCAGCCACCTCCCAGATGCTAGGCAGATTCTTACCAGATTCTTGCCAGATTCTAGGCAGCCACCTACCAGATGCTAGGCAGATTCTTAACAGATTCTTGCCAGATTCTAGGCAGCCACCTACCAGATGCTAGGCAGATTCTAGGCAGACACCTACCAGATTCTAGGCAGATCCTTACCAGATTCTTACCACATTCTAGGCAGCCACCTGAGCCATCCACTCGGCTACATCCAAACATTCCAGCAGTTCTGGACAGCTGCATGTTTCAGCTTCAAGATGTAATTGGTTGAAGGTGTAATTGGGTGGTTGCAGAGCTTTTCGTTTTGGCTACGAACAGTAGCTTCTAGGCAGCTCCTTGAGCCAGCCACTGAGCTAATCCCCAACATTTCAGCAGTTGTGGGCAGCTGCTTGTTTCAACTTCAAGGGGAGCTGCCTAGAAGCTGCTGCTGGAAGCTGAAAGGAAAAGCTATGATGGAGCCAAGCTATGCTGATTCCAATACCAGGTTTAAGCCCGTCCATAGGGTTGCTAGATTGGATTAGATTGTTACATGCTTTTCACCCAACTCTGGGCTGCTTACCATCTTACAATTAGAAGTCCCCCGTGCAATACCCACGGAAACCAGGGAAAAGGTAATGATAACGCCTGGTGGGGCGTGGTGTTAAGGGAACCCGTCGTACGCGGGTAGGGAGCGGTCTTCTACCTCAACTGGACAAGCTACCATCGCGGTTGACAACGACCTGCTACGCCAAGAGCGACCGAAGGGGGAATCGAACCCCCGATTCTTCATCCTCAGAGTGATTTGGTCTACCACTAGACCAATGTATATCACTGAAAGGGGCTGGAAACCAGGGATGATACTAAGCGGATACCACACTTAAAAGGCTTTTACAGGCAACTAGGGTTACCAGAGGAAGGAGAGGATGGACAGATATTTTCTCCTGGGTCAAAGGCCATGTTAAGAGCCTCGGCAGTTTAGGCATCTATCTATCTGTCTATCTATCTATCTATCTGTATAGATTTTTTTTTTTCTTTTTCGACAGCTGTTATTTTACTCCTTTGCATCCGTTTTAATTGTGTTTGCAGACCATAACTCGCTTCGACGCCAAGGGACCTTTGGGGCCAGCAGCCTGGAAGTTGGCCCGCAGGGTCGACTGGGGAGCGCTATGGCCTCGGCACTATATTTACCTTTTGTGTGTCTGGCATCTATTTCCATTCACATTTCTTGTGTTTGCAGACCATAACTCGCTCCGACGCCAAGGGACCTTTGGGGCCTGCAGCCTGGAAGATGGCCCGCAGGGTAGAGTGGGGAGCACTATGGCCTCGGCACTATATTGACAGGCACCGACGTATGGAGCTTGTGCTGGACCCTGATCTGAAAGTCAGGCTGGTGGCCAAGCAAAGAGCCGCCCGAGATGCACAGGAGGAGGAGGAGGGAGAGGATGAACACAACTAATAAGGTTTTGTTCATTGTTTGGGGTTGGAAGCGCTCACGCGGCATCGTCAGGTGGCTTGAGACGAAAGCCTCGGTCGACGCAAACCCTTTAGGTAAAAGGCTCCTCCTCCGGTGTAACAGGTGTAACCTCCTAGCCTGTCCTACATTCAGGGCGTAACAGAATTTGCCTCTGTATTCGGTATCTCCTGCCGACTCTAAGAGCGCCTACTCTTTTGTAGGAGTGGCAACGCCATTCAGACTGAATCCTCGGTGTCGCTGGTTTGTGTCGGGAGACCCACCTCCTGGGGTGAAATACCTTCTGCAACTAAAAAAACAAAGTAGGTGGGAGTCCCACTGCACAAATAAATATGTTACGCAAAACTCAAAGCACTACCACACCTGCGCATGACAAGGTCCACCTGTGAAAACAGGTCGTGGTGGTTGTGATGGTTGTGGTGGTCGGGATGGTTGTGGTGATTGTGATGGTTGTGATGGTTGGAGTCCACCTCGCATAAGTTGGCCGTCGTATCTAGGATGACAAGGTCCATCTGTGAAAGCAGGTTGTGATGGTTGGGGTGGTAGGGGTCCACCTGTGAAAACAGGTTGTGGTGATTGTGATGGTTGGGGTGCGTCACAGGACCTTGTCATACGCAAAGCACTACTAGTGTTTATTTGTTGAGTTACTTGTAATAGCCAGGTTACTTCAGGAAGACCCCCAGCTCCGCTGCCTGAGGCGCAACCAATTGTATAGCATGCGTCCTGCGACGCCACGGATTCTTCCTTCTGGTCAACTGACCCTCCCCATGTTGCGTCCCCAGACCTTTCGTCGTTGCGTTTGCGACGCAGGACGCAGCGTCCTGAACAACCGTGGTAGTAGCTTCTAGGCAGCTCCTTTTCGTGCCCCGTCCTTGGGCCAAAGCTCAAGCTAGTATTGCTAGTGCGTCTTCAAGGCATGAAGGGCATTCCCATGCAGCTGAAAGCATTGGGCTTCACTTAGTGGCTAGCTCATGGGGCTGGCTGGAAGGTGCCATGCGTAGCCCAAAAAAGAAACAGTTGCTCAAAGCCGGGCTCAAAGCTGAAGGGAACTCACGTAGCCGAATTCAGATTCGATTACGCAATTCGAATTCGGCTACCTGAGTTCCCTTCAGCTGTGAGCAACTCTCAGAAAGGCAGCTTAGAAATGCCCTATTGCCCTGTGCCAATTTGAATTTGAATTCGAATTGCTAAGCTGCCTTTCTTAAATCCTTCGAAAGATCTCAGAAAATCAGCTTAGCAACGCCCTCTGTCGATTTGTAGCCAGGTCTGTGTGGCAGACTTCTCCTGGTGCATAAAGCTGGGCCAGTAAGCCTAAGCTGAATATGCTGCCCTATGTATGTCCAGTTTTGCACCTGAAATCATCAAGAAATAGTAGGGTGCTCTGGTGGGTCCCCTGGAGGTCAGCCTGGGAGCTCGTGTGTCGTTGTTGACTTGTGTTAAAGGATGTGTCCGGGAGTGAACGAAGTGCCGCCTACAGGGGCGCAGGTTTGAGCTATGTAGCTTCGGCATACACACGATTTTGGACGTTATAAACTGAGGGACTGTGTGCGGGAGGAACAGGGTTTGGTACGTAGCAACCTCGTGACTGCCGTGATTTCGACCGGTTCCCTGAGGGCTGATGTAAGAGGGTAGATAAAGAGCAGGGAGGAAGTTCGGTAAGGTTGGTAAGTTCATTATGCATTATGCGTTATGCATTATAGGTGAAAATCGCCCAAACCCGGCGATTTCTCAAATTTGACCAACCATATCGTGTACCTCGTGACTGCCGTGATTTGACTGGTAAAGCTGGGAGTACGTTTGGTAATGTCGGAAAGGTCGTTATGCATTATGCATTACAGGTGAAATTTCGACCGGTGGTTTCGCCGAAGCCCGGCGATTGCGCCAATGGACCAACTGTATTGTGGTGTCGCTGCATAGGTCTGGCTGCCTACAGGCCGTCCAACTTGAATCCGACACATAACTAGGATGATGCACTGGAAACATGCTTACGTGTTTGCTTTCCAATGATGGATTGGATGTATACATGTGTTTTGGCGGAGCCCCCTCTTGAAGGGTTCTTCACACTCTGCCTATTTCCAGCGTTGCTTGCGACGCTGCTTAGGACTTTTCCAGCCAACTCTGGGCTGCTCACCGTCTTCTATTTCCAAGTCCCCCCGTGAGATACCCACATAAACCAGGGAGCAACCTAAATGGATTTCCAATGATGAATGAGAATGGCTCTAATTGAGGATGTTGTTTTCTGAAGTCCTCAAGCAGTTGTGGATTGTAATTTTCCTGTGTACCTGTTTAATGGATTGTGCAAGCATGGCAGTACATATCGCAGTACTTAGCTCTAACTGTCCTGTTGTCCTCGTTTATTCCCCAGTTGACTCCTTTTGTTTGACATGACAATTGTGAATTCAGAACTTGAACTTGGTAACGTGGCTCCATCTTGGACAATACATGCTTGATGCTTGCCGTCATCGGCACTAACAACAGCAATCAAAGCATTATTTGTATCTGCTCATCAAAAACGATTATGTCCAGTCCCATCATGGAATCCCATCCAGTCCCCCGCAACCAGTGTCTCCACTCTCTAGTCTCAGAATATCCAGTCCCTTCCAGTATATTCAATCCCGCCCAGTCCCACCTAGTATCTCCAGTCCCATCCAGTATATTCAGTCCCATCCAGTCCCACCCAGTGTCTCCAGTCCCATGCAGTTTGTTCATTCCCTTCCAGTATTACAGTCCCATCATGTAATCCTTGACACATACATGGTAACTGCTCACGAAAATTCTTCAAGTATATGTAAGTACTGCTACCGCCCAGCGAGTTGCCTGCCTGCTACCAATTTCCCACAAACGGGATACTACCCAGAGGCAAATCAATTTTGGTGTTGACTGTTGAACTTGCCGAAAAGCGTGCTGGCCGTGCTCCATTTCTCGCCCCGTCACCCTTGTCACGCTGCAAGTCTACAGAGACGACCTGATAGCCCGAAACTCAGCATAATAGGCAACATCCATCGATCTACTCCCATGCTGACGTGCATAATTGGCAAGTTGCACACTACTGCGACTATGTATGTATCTGTATGTATGTTACAATGGAGAAGCCTCTTTCAATGATATACAATGGTCTAATGGAAGACCAGATCGCTTGAGGACGAAGAGTCGACCGAAGGGGGAGTCGACGGGGGTTCCCCTTCGGTCGCTCATGGCGTTGCAGGTCGTCGACAACCGCGATGGTAGCTCGTCCCGTTGAGGTAGGAGACCGCTCCCCACCCGCGTACGACGGGCTCCCTTAACACCACGCCCCACCAGGAGTTATCATTACAGTGTAGCGGTAGGCCAAATATGCTTACGGGACTTGTGTCAAAGAGGGAAAGAGAACAATCAAAGGAGAACGCAACGAACAATGAAAATACGAAGGGGCAGGGCCCAAGTACCCGACAGGCAAGAAACTGGCAGTCGGGGTCAGGGTACAGGCACGGGGCACAACACGTGACCCTAGACGGTCCAGCACATATCAGTGCCAGTAACACTGAGAGACCAACTAAAGCAATCGCTGACAACTTGCCCAACCGTGGCAGGAAGTGCTAAAGAGATGCACACTACCACAACTATACTTCCCAGCGTTGATTCTTGTGGGATTCGCTTGCTTTTACCCCTGCCCTTCATTCGGGGCAGTTGTAGCCTTGGACTTAGCTGCTGCAATATCCGTTACTGAATGGGTAGCATTGGTACTACGTGCTTGTTGCATGGCATAATCACTACGAATGAAAAATTTGAATGTTTGCGTTTGTGCAGTGAATGGCGCTGTTGCATGCATGCATGCATGCATGTAGAGAATTGCATGGCACAAGCACTGTGCATGGAGTGTGTTGTTGGGGTTAGATTGTGAAGAGAACGGCATTAGTTCTTGCATCCACAAATATAATTAGGGCAGAGGGATTCAAATATTTTCCCCTAGACAAGAGGGGTGCTGGAATTATGTGGCAGGGGGCTGCTGAGGGCATTGCTGTCTAGTTCCCAGTCGAGTTGCTGTGCTGAAAAGATAGATAGCTGTTGCAACACGTCAGCTGGCTAGAGACAAGTTCTATGCAGCGTCGCTTGTGACGCTAAAAATCGAGAGTGATCGCGACGGAGCGACAGGTGGCAACGTGTAACAGTTGTTTACATGCGTATCCTCACAAACCCATAATCACTATTGAGGGACGCCTCCAAGAAGTGAAGAGTCATCGTTGACTAGTCAAGGTCAGTCCTATTGACCGCCCGTTTAAGCGTACGTTCCGCTTATCAAGCCTCTGTATCGCTTGTCATACTAGATCGTCCGATATGTCTGATCAACATATCGGCCGTTCCAAGTGTCATCACATAGTTCGTACTGCATCCATCGTCTTCTCACATCGACCGTTGCTGATGTGTTCCGTCAAACTGTTTAGTCAACAGTATAAATTGTTCTGGTCTGTGTCGGAGTGAAGACTTATCCTCGATAAGCATTAACGTCCAAGCTACTAATTGTAGCCCGAGCTCATCCTCGGCACAGACAATCAAAACAGCGAGTCCACTGTTGAATCTCGTTTCCACTCGTTACACAACGGAACCGAGTTAGTTACGAGACCGTTGGCTGACGTGTCAGGCTTCATCGCGGCCAGATGGATGGTCGCACAGACGGACAAATGGGTTGAAGAGGGGGCTCCGCAAAAAAACTGTGTTGTTTCTGGAGGAGTTGTGTAGAAAAGGTTGACGTCCCAACATTTCATCTGACCACACAATTAAGCGATACATGTGTTCGTCTTTGCAATAAGGACATGACTACATGAGTGATGCTGAGGCATTGCAGCTATTATTGGCCACGAGAAAGAAATCAAATGTCGGGGAAGACTTATATACTTGTACGTCCTTCCTAAACGGTTGGGCAAGTCCCTTCAGCCTTTTTGGCCTACCCCTGGACTGTAACATACGTACATACATACATACATTCTTCCTACCTCCAATTGTCATAGGCAAAACTGTAATCGTGCAAAATCGTGCAAAACGATTATTAATGTTTCCAATTCCCTGAAGTGCAGACCCAGGAATCCGACCTAAACGATTATTAATGTTTAGTCCAAAAACCATAGGGGAAAAAACATTGATAGGCAGGACATTGTTGACCCAAGATGCTGCATGAATTTGAACTTGGTTCCGTAGCTTCAGCCACCAATTTGGCTGCTCGCCGTCCTCGGCAGTACAAAAAATACCAGGAAAATGTAATCGCGATTAAGTCACAAGATGCTACAATTGGTGTATGTAGATGTTCCAAACACCTGTCATGCGACAAAAGAGTGCAATCAATGTAGGAAGCAAGCATGACTGTTGCTGGCAGTGGTGGCCGCTTCCGAAACTCCTAGTCCTCACCCCCCCCCCCCCCCCCCCCTCCCCTCCCCACACTTATCTCTAACGATGATGCTGGCAATCTCGAAGATGCGTACATTATTCGGTTGCTCGCTCTATGAGGAGGTCGGACGATATGAGAGTTTGGGTCGGACGGGTTGCAGTCACACCCAGGTCACTCTCCTACTCCGGTCGGACCCGGTCGGACCCACGAGGATAGCCGAGGATAGCCAAACTTTGGCCCGCCCCGGGCCCCCCGCCGGAGCTACCCCCTCCTTTAGGGTGGATTCCCATTGGACTGGATGGGTAAAGTCGGTTGTAGTACTGGATGGGTCGGTATTTGTCGGTTGGGCCCTTTGGATGGGTCGTTGAGCTCTTTGGATGGTTCGTGCATCCGTACACGGCCACCCATCCAAAACGCACTCCCATTGCAAGCGACTGGATGGGTTCAGCAATACACGCATGTACCACCGGGAACCTTCGCAGGTACTTTCAATCAATAGTCGCAAGAAAAGACGGATCGATCGTTGACAGTTCAATTTCTTGCGCTGATCCATCCTAGATCCATCTATTCCTCTTCTCAAGACCGCACTCCGCGACCTGAAGTCATACCTCGCGGCGTCCATTTCTTTCTTTCAATCTTTCCACGCGATGAGCATGTCAGCCATGGAGCTATTCCGATCTGCTGCTGCCTCGCCTGCTCCCTTGCCTGCTGCCTTGCCTCCTGCCTTGCCTGCTGCCTTGCCTACTCCTTCGGAGCTTAGGGGGTTGTCGTGCTGCTGCTGTTGCACAAACTGATGTTGAGTCTGACTGTACAATCCTGACTTGGGTGTGCTCGTATGGGCATGGGAAACAGCTGAGGGAGCTGGAGAAGTTTGCGTCGAATGGAGAAGACATTGTTAGAATATCCCAGATTCTGTCTTGCTCGAAGATGACCTGTGATCCAATAGTTCGGAAACTCCTGGCTAATGAAACTAGCAGGTCGGTTGAAGAAAGCAATACGCGTCAGTTGCGCGACCGTCGCCGGATCAATGCCGGACTGTGCCGGAAGGAGCCGGATATTTTGCGACCCATCCAGAGCCATCCAACCCACACCTCGGTCGAGGGCCTGGATGGATTTTGGCTTTTGGATGGGTCGTCTGGATGGGTATTTCGTCAGTACATCCGTACAAATACGAACCATCCAAAACCCCTATGGGAAGGTAAACACTGGATGGGTCGTCGGTTATCCGTACTTAACGACCCATCCAGACCCATCCTGCCCCAATGGGAATCCACCCTTATCCCCCGCCCGCTGTGCTTGCTCCTTTCCCCACATTCACGCACGTTTCTCTCTAATCTTCTATCAACCATCGAGCAATCATCGACGCATCACTTTCGAAGAGCTCATCGCCGATCTACAGCAGCCCACGATGAATCCGGAGGGACTCTCTGACGAAGAGCTTGCCATGAAGCTGCAAGAAGAGCTAGACGTGGAGCAAGCCACGGCCATGACCCACAACAACCAGCTCGAGATGAAGGACAAGGAGCTTGCCAGGCGGATGCAAGAAGAAGCGGATGTCGAGGCAGAGTTCGAGCGGGCCATGGAACAGAGAAGGCTGGAGGAGGAGCAGGCTAAGGTGGGCCCCCATGCATGTTGGAAGCCAGAACTAGGGAAATTGCTAGCCCATATTTATGCTACCCATGAGATGCTGTTGTAAAAGTAGACTGGGCTTGATCCCACCCTCTGCCCCCATGCATTTATCCCCCATGCATGTACCTATGCACCACTGTACCACTGCGCCCCCATGCACGTGACTATGTTTTAGTCCAGGGGTTGCCAAATGACCTGAGGGGACCTACTCCTATAGATCAGAAGAGAGTCTCGAGAGCTTTGAACAAAGCTTGGTTTGGACGCAAGCATGGATCACAACATTCGCCTTAATGTGGGCTGTGGTGGATGTGGGCTGATCCCGTAATGTAACACTGAAGTATAGGATTGTAAATATACACAGGCACAGACATAGACACACATTTTAGGGCGAGAATGTGGTGAACGTGCGTGGGTGCAAGGTTGACAAGCGGGGTTTGTGTGGGTGGATGTGTGGGTGGACGTGTCTGTTTGTGGATCAATCACGTTTTACCAAAACTGTTGTGTTGGAAAACTGCTTTTGAAGCAAGCCCTATGCGCGTCGCGAGCAACGCAGGAAATTGGCGGAGAGTGCGTCCGAAATTGTCGGCGAGGTTTGAGCTGTCCAAGGTTTGGAAGGGTGGAGAGTGGGTTTACGAGGCCCAGGGTTGGAAGGTGACAGACAAACAAACATGCAATCGAACAAAGCGGTGACCCTGGGGGCTCCCGTCTCCCAGAAGGGGGGGCTCCGCCCAAAACAACTGCTTACTCGCTGAGTCATGCGGCAGCCATAGCTTTTATTTTCCGCTCTGAGCAGCAGCTTCAAGGCAGCTCCCTCGGCTTGCTACCCAGCCAAACAAAAAGCAAAGCAGTGCATCTGGAAGCTGACAAAATCAGTTTTTCAGTGCTGTTCAAATCTTGGGGCTTAGCCTAGTGGCTGGCTCAGGGAGCTGCCGAGAAGCTGCTGCCCGTAGCTGAAAAGAAAAATAGCAGGGTGCCCGGGGCCCCTTCTTAGTTGGCCCTGGTGTGTGTATGGGCGGACTTCAGGGACATATTTGCATTTGGCTATGGAGTAGGAATCTTGACCGACACAACAGGTCCCGGGACGACATGACGGGAACATTTGGGACGACACGACAGGTACATATGTAGGGTTAGGAGGGGGTTCTTAGCTCCTTAGGGCTAATAGCCCTAATAGGGTTAATAGCCCTAATAGGGCTAATTAGCCCTTAAATAAAACCTGATTTTTTAGGGCTGACTAGAGATAAAGAGAAGAGAAATAGAACGTCGTCGTGTCAGGAAACGGAATGCGACGGTAACAGAGGGGTGAGGGTACAAGTAGCAGGTCTGGCAGGAACAGTAAGACAAGAGCTTAGGCAGGCAGTGCAGGATATCTGTCCTCTGCGAATTGGTCAAAGCCTGTTATATTATCGGTTGCTAGTTTTTGCATTGCGTCGCTCAGTAATTGTCATTCGGGAATGGCAACTGTTTCAAATCCACCTAAGTCTTGGTATGTGAGAGGCAGAAAACAAATTCATGGGTGCGGCGCTGACGCCTATCCAGATTTTGGGACGACTGAATAGCATCAAGGGAGGTTGGAAGAAGCTCTTACGACCTGAGATGCAAGCTTCTGAATATGGGATGGACGCGGATGAGGTCAAGGAGCAGTGCATCATCGCTTGCACGAAATGCAGTTGGATATTCTGCCCTTCGAACCCCCAGGCGTTCTACAATACGCATTCTACCCCGACCAACAGATCTTACTGCAAGGGGCAACTGTCTGTGGTCAAGAAGAAGGCGGCTTCGGCACTGAATGAGCTGCTGCATGATGATGATGATGACTTGGATGAGGAAGATTTGGTGGAGGTGGAGAAGGTGGAACTGAGGAGTAGCCCACGCATTGCAAAGCAGCGCAGCAAGGTTTCTGTGCCCCAAGAGGGCAGGGCATGTTTTTTGTGGCACAGAGTTTGGACATACCCATCCATGATATTTGCCATATTCTGTTATGTACTTACATACTTATTTCCCTCCAATGTAACGTGTTGATAAAATAATACGGCGATCTCCGTATGCTCCTGCAGTTATGAGCTACTTCATCATGAACTCATGACGGCCAGATCATACATAATTGCCACAAAGGTCAGTAGGACACAGTATCAACACTCTCCTACACACGTGGCACTTTTCCTGGGTTGTTTTGGCTAAGTTTAGCTCAATTAGTTGTTACTATTAGGCTAATTCAGCTAATAGCCCTAATAGGGCTAATTTTGTTGGACGTTGGCCCTAACCTCCGAAGCCTATACATATGGGAAGACACGATACATATGGGACGACACGACAGGTCTCGTCAAGACAACCTGAACAGGATATAAAGGACTACCACCACCACCACCTACAACACCACCACCAACACCACCTACAACACCACCACCTACACCACCAACACCACCACCACCACGAGTTGTTGGTAGCATCGCATTACTCCGTCAGGGCCGACCAACTATGTTGGCAGCAACTACTCACTGTTCCGTCTTGATTCACAGTGGTCTGGCATGCCCCGCCTTTCCAAGTGAACTTCCTGCTTATGTAACCGGGGTGAAAACCCCCCGTAGTACGTTGCACTGGCATGATGTGGCCACGGTGCCTGCAACTGCATGCATTGGAGGTGATTCTTTTCAATGTGGTGGTCCTGCGGTGACTATAGCTAGCTCCGGCTTACGCTGTAGTGTCCTTTAAATCACGCCCTGTGGGTAACTATATTAAACGGATGTAACAATTTCAATTTCAATATGTAGGACTTTCTCCCCTTTTCTCTCTGAGTCCTCATTGTGCTTAATTGTGTACGGGTTCCCACTTACTGGAGTGAAAATCCATAAATATATTGTTAAACTGTCCGCTGTCCACTGTCCGAAGAACATTTACACTTGGGGGATGGGGTACACTTATGATGTTCAGAAGCCCCCCTTGACTCTGCCAAGCCGTGGGCACATTTTGAGTCCAGTAGGGCATGAGGGAAATGTAATTATCATCATCATTATCATCATCATTATCATCATCTTCATCATTACCACCACCACCGCCACCACCACCACCACCATCATTGTCATCATCATCACCCCCACCCCCACCCCCGCCTCCACCATCATCATCATCATCATCATCATGATCACCCCCCGCCCCCACCACCATCATTATCATCATCATCATCATCATCATCATCATCATCATCATCATCATCATCACCCCCACCCCCGCCCCCCCCACCACCCGCGCCCCCTCCATCATCATCATCATCATCATCATCACAGGATATGTTTCCCTGTTTTCAGGCTGCCAAGTGATGGCTTGCGAGCCTGATCCGCCGTCTCTAGCAGTGTCCCACGCAGTATGACTTAATGAAGAAATTCAGTTTCTGGATGCTGGACAGCTGGATGCAACACTTGGCTGCTGCACACATGCACCAAGTAGGCTTATTCTGGGGTACTCAAAAATCTTCATCATGAGACGCAACCGGTTTCAAAATCTGCGCCTGCGACGCTGCAGACCCTCAAAAATCGGTGTCTGTGACGCAAGACGCAGCGCCTAGAACAACCATGACACGAAGTTGCTCACATGGGGTCACTGGCAGCAAAGTTTCCCCCCAACTCACACATTCAGTGTGAAGCATACACACACTCTTCTCTCGAATCTTCTACAAAGTATTGAATACTCATACACGTTTGTCACTCAAATCAACTCTTGCAATTGAGTCACTGACAACAAATTTGTGTCATCTTCGTTGTTGGATTGGATTGGATGGTTGCATCTTTTTCAATCAATCCCATAAATATTATCGGGATTTATAAATAGATCTGAAGCCAACTCTGGGCTGCTCACCATCTCCCAAGTCCAAGTCCCCCCGTGTGATACCCTCCGAAAACAGGGAGCACAATAAACAGATTAGACGTTTTAAAGACTTGTCCAGGTTTAAGGTCAGGTTGTCCGTATGTGTTTTAGCTTGGCTGATTCAGTGATGTCCGACTGTCCCGTCTGGAAGGGGCATGAGTAGGGAATGGCAATATGACATCATATGATATCAAGTCATCATATGATAGCATATGATGCTGGCAGTCTGACTGGGCTAAAGTTACCATTTGTGTACGATATCATATGATGCAATTTGTATGATATTATATGATATCAGAATTGCCTTTGGTCAACATCATATGATATGCCGGTCCCTAGGCATGAGTGGAAGCGGTCTCTGACACTTCCATGCACGTAACGGGACCAGGGTACTACATTTTGTTAAATTGGCCAGCGCTTATAGCGCACAAACGTCAAATTGGTCAGCGCTTTGCAGTGCAAAAAGCGCAAAAACTGCACACTGCGCCCACAGGGGGGGTGGAAAAACTGCGCGAAACGCGCAGTGGGGCTCAAAAAGCGTGCCGCGCGCGCTTTGTACTACCCTGAACGGGACTTATTAATATATTAGGCGCCTTATGACGAGGCGAGAGGTTGAGGGGGCCAGCCCGTTGGCTCGCACTGGGACCAATCACCAAACGACACCTGGACATGTAATCCCTGAGAGTCGTCCGTCTGCATTGTTGCTCGTCTGATGCAGTATGTGATGACACTCTTTGCTTTCAGTGGTTTTAGGTGGTTGGCCCCAGTGCAGGCAAACGGGCTGCCCCCCTCAACCTCACGCCTCGTAATAAGGTTTTTATATTTATTTGTTTATCTTCAGTGCTAAGGAGAATAGGATATGCATTCATTTTAGACACTTCGGCCCCACCAGGGCCAGCGCGTTTAGTTCCCTAGTCAAGCGCTTTCATTTTGTAGGTAGGTTTCTAGGTGTTGTTCAAAAGTGTTAGTCATCTTCCAAAAAATGCCACGTGTCAACAACCATGTTTGGGTGATATTTATGAATATAACACGTATGGCGCATATTACGCATGGGTCATCATGTGTTGCGAAGCAATGACTGGGCAGCTGAGAACTACCTGTAGTTCCTCCATCTCCCCCCTTTGGGTTGTCGAAGTTACACGTGTGTTGGGGCATGTCACAAGTACCGTACCTGGCTAGGTTATTAGAGAAAGGTTTTACCTAGCGCTGTAGGTTTGGACCCTAAACTCCCGGACTGGCACAGGGTGGTAGATGAAATATGCGTAAAGGCTTCGTGGTTACTTTATTTCGGAATTGACTGATTATTTTGAACACATCTAGTTTGTGTAGGGAGACCCACCTCCTGGGGTGAAATACCTTCCACAACTAAAACAAAAATGTATTTGGCCATCATGCTTGAATTTGTGTGTTTAACACCTGTCCAGCTGCTAATGGTTGCCGTTCTCATTCTTGTTTTGTTTTCGCCTCAAAGGGTGGGTCTCCCATCGCGAACCCTAAACTCAAAATAAGTAATTTCGTGCCCCTGCATTAGCTGAAAGCTATCTTCCGGATTGATCTGCAAGAGAGTTTGATTTACCTTCTAGTGTTTGGGGGTAAGAATTCAGCAAACTTAAACTTAATCTACGCTGTGCCTGTAATCGGCCAGCGATACCGGTAGTCTGTTTTTGCCATGTGTTTTTTGAATGTACTGACAAGCCTTGCTGAATTCGAGAAGAAAGTATCAGAGCCTGATTTCCCAATCGGAGAGCAAAGTGATTCCTCTACATTATCTGATGTGCAATCCAGAAGTTGAAGAGCAAGAGAAGCTTCCTTTGTTCACCCATTAATGTATGAAGAGACTGGATCAAGTCTTCTTTGATAGGTATGAATAGGCTATTTTTTGTACAGTTTTTTCGTTCAGAAGAAGAGGAATATAAATATAAAACAACAAAATGAAAAAATTGATTTGCTCGAGTTTACATTTTCCTGGTAATAATGTTTTTACTGCCGAAGACGGCGAGCAGCCAAATTACTGGCTGTAGCTATGTAACCAAGTTCAAGTTGAAGTCTGTCTTTGCCGGGCAAAAAGCCAGAGACGGCGAGTTCAAGTTACCAGAACAAGAACGATTGTTACAAGGTTTGGTACGCCGACAATCTGCGTCCAACCTTCTGCAGAATACAATACTTCCACCCAGCGAGTTGCCAGAAGTGGAAGAAGTCGAGTTCCCAGACATGGAAGAACAGTAAGATGTCTTGTGGAACAGTTTCTTTTGGAACTGTAGGATATCTTTTTGAGAGCCTATGGGCAGATCCCTTAAGGTTTCGGCAATTGTTACGTTATTTTCTGCTATTTTCTACTCCCTGAAAACTGCCTGCCAGAGTTGCATACCTTCAGTCATATCGGTTATTTACCCTCTCACTGTTGCGGAGTCTCCCAACCGCCTGGAGGGTTACACTTACTATATCTGCCACGGTGGCTGTCCCCAGCTGCAGCGTACGGGAGGGTCCCCTGAACACCACGCCCCCCCAGGTGTTATCTTTCCCCCCCACTATTGCAAGATTACTACTAGTACAATCATATATTTAGGGTCCCTGTCCTCCCTTTTTCATGTAATCATTGAAAAGAGTCAGAAACCCAGAACAACAACAGCAACAGCAGGCTAGAAGCAACCTCCTACGATACCCGCTACACGCTACCTGCCAGTCATCACAAAGATTCCCTGCCCCTAGGGGGTGACCCACACTGTTTGAGTGAAGCTCCGCCACATGGGTGAGGAGCAAGTGTGCAGCACTGTTTCTTTTGGGGTCTACGCATAGCAGCTTTTAAGCAGCTCCCTTTTCCTGTCCTTGGGCAAAACCTGGATTTAGCTTATGCGTCTGAACGCTGATATGACATGCATTCCAATGCAGCTGTCACCTGCCAGCCTGGATGAACAGCTGTCAACTAGGTTGTGCATCTGAACACTGATATGACATGCATCCCAATGCAGCTGCAAGCATTGGGTTTGGCCCAGTGGCTGGCTGGCTATTGGAGCTGGGGGGAAGCTGACTTGAGTAGCCCACAAATGGAACAGTGGTGTACTGTGTGCCATGGACAGGACTAGATTTACGTACTCGGCAAATTTCGGAAAAATTTTAACAAGAAAGTTTGGCGCATTCAGGCATCGTGATGTTCCTACGTCCTCCTTGACTCCGTCAAGCCGCGGGCACATTTGGAGTTCAGTAGGGCACCAGGGAAAATGTCATCATCATCCTCATCATCATCTTCATCACCAGTGCTACCCTTTGCATGATTGATTGATGCCACAACCATAGCATGCGTCAGGAGTTTGACATCCTTGGACAATGACACAATGTGGGGAGTGAGACCTCACACATTGTCTTTCTTTTCAGCTATGGCCAGCAGCTTCTAGGCTGCTCCCCTGACTGGCTATCCAGCAAAACCTCGCGCAACCTAGTGTGCCTGGAAGCTGAGATAAGCAGCAATGCTGAAATATTGCGGCTTGTTATGCGAGAGAGTTTGATTTACCTTCTAGTGTTTTGGGGTAAGCATTCAGCAACCTTGAAGTATATCTACGTCATGCCTGCTGAAATCTTGCGGCATAGCCCAGTGGCAGGCTCAAGAAGCTCACTAGAAGCTGCTAAGACAGGAAGCTCACTAGAAGCTGCTAAGATAAGAAGTTCACTAGGAGCTGCTAAAATAAGAAGCTCACTAAAAGCTGCTAAGAAAATCCTGAAGGAAAAGTGCATGCTGTGTGGAGATGAACTTTGTGGCATGATGTGATACACGACACCACAGTGCATGCTGTGTGGAAATGGACGTTAAGTCATGATGTGAGGATTGTGCGCGCCTGCCCAAGGAACATGACACTTGAGAGCTCCACGTCGGGGGGCAGCTGGTTGACGAGATCCATAGGTTTGAGTTGGACCAGGATCAGGTCAGTGGGGTGCTCAATGATTGCAAGCATGCTCCCATTCATGTGATTCACTGCCCCTGTGTAGAGCGCTGAAGCCGCGGGGTTGTGGCCCGTGATTCTGAACATTATCTTTTGGTTTATCGGCTTCGAGTTCTGCAGCTTTTGAAACTGCTTGAGAGGAAGGAGCTGGGACATGATCAGGTCAGTAGGCCAGCTCTGCAGGGAAGCAGGTGTACGTAGTAGTTGTTGTTAGACGTTAGTAGTTACAGGTAGTAGTTGTTGCTAGAGGGAAGCAGGTACAGGTAGTAGTTGTTAGTTAGAGGGAAGCAGGTACAGGTAGTAGTTGTTAGTTATAGTCAGAGGTAGTAGTTGTTACGGGGAAGCAGGTACAGGTAGTAGTTGTTAGAGTCCAGAGGTAGACCAAATAGGCTAAAGGGAATTGCCCAACCATGACAGGAGGGGTTATAACGAAAAAGCACTGATGGACTGAACCCCAAACAATCGTTGCAGGGACACAGGAAGGGTGGGGTGGGCGGGGTGGGGGGAGGGGGGGGGGGGGGAAGCGTAAAGGACATGGGAAAGGGTTTGGAAAGCAACTATGCCAGACTTCAATTGGACTGGAGAGCTGAGAGCAGCTAAGATGAGGCGCAAGCGTGCGGTGAGTGTGAGGGAAAACTGATCAATGGGAAGGTGCTTGGTTAACATGCGGAGGTTAGTAGGTCAGTTCTGTAGGGACGCAGGAAGGGTGGGGTGGGCGGGGTGGGGGGGGAGGCGTACAGGGCATGGGGAAGGTTTGATAAGTTACTATGCAAAAAATCAATCGGACTGGAGAGCCAAGAAAACTTTTGTTCACGTTTATATTTTCCATGGTAAATATGTTTTTTACTGCCGAAGACGGCGAGGTTCTACTAGCAGTGATAGATATAGGGAGATATATTAGGATGCAGGGTGCAGCTTTTTTATGTTGTATAAAGATGCATAAAATATCAATTTCAACATCCGTTTTTGACCTTTGGCCCTTTGAAGATCAGACATTTAGCACTAGACCTACCAGTACAGCCTGCTTGCTAATTGTGGACTCCGCCATAGCGTTGAATAATGCAACCGCCATGGATGGGACGCTTTAGGATGCATTGGTAATATGTTACAAAGTCACCCATTTGTTTTGAATCTTTGGCCCTTACTGGCTGTCTGAAGGTCAGACAGTTAGCACTAGACCTACATCTACAAGCTGCTTGCTAATTGTGGACTCTGCCACAGAGTTGAGTAATGCAACCACCATGGATGGGACGCTTTAGGATTCATACATAATTTGTCACCTAGTCACCCATTTGATTTGAATTTTTGGCCCTTACTGGCCTTTCGAAGGTCAGACAGTTAGCACTAGACCTACCAAGAGAAAGTTAGTTAATAAAAGCGAATGAATAATATGAGTGAATGTTACTTAATATTAGACTGACGAGCCGACTCACTAGAATTTTGATTTTATTTGAAAATTAATATTACTGTGACCTCGACTGTGACACTATCATAATATTAGTTAATATTAGTTTTTCAAGCACTAATATATATATAAGTTGCTGTTCCCCAGACCTACCTCTACAAGCTGCTTGCTAATTGTGGACTCCGCCACAGCATTGAATAATGCAACCACCAAGCCATCCGATGGGACGTCGGGCGCAAGTTGTGAGTGCAGGTACAGTGTACCGCTCCAAATCTCCTGCTTGGGCTGTACTTGTACTGGTGGCTGCGGAGGCTGCACTACCTGCTGCTGCTGCGGTGGTGGTTGCTGAGGTGGCAGTTGTTGCTGTTGATGGGGGATCTGCTGCTGGGGGGGGTAGGTGCCCCCTGGGTACTGCCGGGGTGGGGCTTGCTGCCCAGGCATAGGGCCCTGGTTCAGCATGGGCAGCGTGGGGTTGGGTGGCTGGTGAGTCGCAGGTGAATGGTGCCGATTTGTTTGCTGGGGTGCGCTAGTGTTGGGCGGGGGGCCACGGTAAGGGGGTGCTTGGTTACCCATCCGTTGTTGCTGCTGCGCCTGTGCTAATTGAGCTTGTTGCTGCTGCACCTGCGCTTGTGTCTGGGGTGCTCCATGCAAGGGGGCTCGTTGCCCGGACATGGGCGGCACACCTGCTTGGCCGCCCCCTCCCATTTGTCCCCACTGATTTCCAGGAGCCTGGGTCGGGGGCATCCGCTGAGGGATACCGCTATTGCTGATGAGAGAGGGATCTTGACTTGGAACTCCAGACCAACCTGAGAATGAAATAATGCTCATGAGAGAATGTGAAAACAAAATTGTTCATGAGAGAGGGATCTTGACTTGGAACTCCAGACCAACCTGAGAATGAAATAATGCTCATGAGAGAAAGTGAATACAAAATTGTTCATGAGAGAGGGATCTTGACTTGGAACTCCAGACCAACCTGAGAATGAAATAATGCTCATGAGAGAATGTGAATACAAAATTGTTCATGAGAGAGGGATCTTGACTTGGAACTCCAGACCAACCTGAGAATGAAATAATGCTCATGAGAAAATGTGAATACAAAATTGTTCATGAGAGAGGGATCTTGGCTTGGAACTCCAGACCAACCTGAGAATGAAATAATGCTCATGAGAGAATGTGAATACAAAATTGTTCATGAGAGAGGGATCTTGACTTGGAACTCCAAACCAACCTGAGAATGAAATAATGCTCATGAGAGAAAGTGAATAAAAAATTGGTCATGAGAGATGTGAATAAAATATTGTTCATGAGAGAGGGATCTTGACTTGGAACGCCAGACCAACCTGTGAATGAAATATAAACACAGTACGCCTTGTTACGATGCACGAGGTTGAGGCGGCCAGCCCGTTTGCTTGCGGACCAAAGTGTGCAATAATTAGGGACCGGCATATCATATGATCTTGACCAAAGGCGAGCATGATATGAAATCATACAAATTGCATCATACGATATTGTATATAAATGGTAACTTTAGCCTAGTCAGACTGCCGGCATCATAGGATAACATATGATAACATGATATCAATATGATATGCCCTTGCCAAGAAATAGTAGGTGGCATTCAATGAGAGTGTGCATCAGGATTATTTTCAGTTTTTTCCCCTTCATATTTCTGTATGCCAGGCTGGCATGCAATGAGAGAGTGCACCAGGATCAGTTTCAGTTTTTCTGGTGGAGACCCTCCCTCCCGTGGGGTGGGGGAGCCCCCAGATTCACCCCATTGTCCGTCTGACCGACCAACGACCGAGACAAAGCCTGACACGTCAGCCAACTGTCTCATGACTAACTGGCTTTGGTCAGCTCTATCATTGCCACCTGTCGTTCCGTTGCCAACATTCTCCGCCAATTTTCCGCGCCGCTTGCGACGCTGCATAGGACTTGTCCGCTTCATATTTCTGTAGGCCAGGCTGAGTAGCTACTTGGGCTACTCAAGCCTGACTTCAGGATTGTTGCGTTTCCATCGCATGGTGGAGCGTGGAGCCTGGGCGGGGTCGATGGGCAGCGCCAAGCAACGACGGAATAGCGACGCAGTGACGACGCAATGTCGAAAAAAAACTAAACAGTTTTACGTGCTCTTGGTGCAGAGATCTATTTTTTCATTTTCCATTTTTTCATTGTTTTCATTTGCTCGACATGGAAGGATGGATAGTAGTAGGTGCTTTTGATAAGTTATTATCATCATAAATTAAAAATTAAAAATAAGAATTCATAATAATAATCAGCATAATAATATTAATAATATACAATAGTTGTATTTGCTCTTGACACGAGTGGACAGTTGGATACGAGGATTCGTGGATGAATGGAATAGACAAGCAAAACAACGGGTTTAGGTTTTATGGTTTAGGGTTCAGGGAATAGACAAGCAAAACATCGCAACACCGCCTGATACTCCCAACTCTATTGGGGCGGGCCAGCCATCCTTCCACCAATCCACCCATAGCTATCCATCTGGCTGATGCTGTCATGCCCTCACACCCAGCTGATAATTTAATAATATTGCATAATTAAATGATCACTTTAGCACAAACCCAGGGCCCCCGTTGGCCAAACGATTGTTAGGGTTTCAGTTCATCAGTGCTTTTTCTTTTTAAGCCCTTCCTACTACAGTTGGGCAAGTCCCTTTAGCCTATTTGGCCTACCCCTGGACTGTAACATACATACATACTGCCACGATTGGGCAAGTCCTTTTAGCTTATTTGGCTTACCCCTGGACTGTAACATACATACATACATACTGCCATGATTGGGCAAATCCATTTAGCCTATTTGGCCTACCCCTGGACTGTAACATCCATCCATCCATACATACATACATACATACATACATACTGCCATGGTTGGGCAAGTCCCTTTAGCCTATTTGGCCTACCCCTGGACTGTAACATACATACACACCCAGTCACACCTGGTGATTGCCCTTGGTGCTGAGATCTATTGCCTGCTGGAATGCCAGGTGGAGGCTGGGATACTTGAGTCGGAGGGGTGTAGGCAAGCGGAGGAGTCTGAAGAAGTGGAGGAAGAAAGTAGAGGTGCTCAGGATGGTGGTGGTGCTGATGGTGGTGGTGGGTGGTGCTCAGGATGGTGGTGGTGGTGGTTTTTCATATATATTCAAATTTCTGGTAACACGGCTTGTTTGTCTAATATTAACGGAAACTCTCTAGTACGATTCATTCACGAGTATTAACTAACTTAGCCTTTCCAAAATCATCTATCCAAATACCTTCGCCTTTCCTTAATCATCTATCCAAATACAATTTGTTGGGACCCAATTCATCGAGTGTTTGTCATTGTTAGCCAACACTGACTGGTCCTTTAAACGAGATTGTTAGAGGTTGGGCAAGCGTGTGTATGTGTGTGATTGACAAGGGTGTGTGTGCCCAGTCCGCAGCAACAAAGTAGCAAGAAATGATACACTGCGTAAGCAAGTGTGGAAGGAAGAGCACAGATGCATGTGTGGAAAGATGCAAGTGTGCAAACGCAAGAGTATTTTCCAGCTTTATGTAGGTCCAGTTGTGTAGCAAAAGTTGCGATGCAGGCCTGATTTCAGGAATGTGGATTAGCACGGTATAGGGCAGAGTGCGGAGCCCCGGGGGGTGGGGGGGTAGGGCGTCGCACTGGGGTCGCACTAAGTCGCTTTATTTGCGAAGCGTTTCACAAAACAAAGTTATTCGCAAGTGTGGAAGGAGAGCTGCTAATTACCTCACAACTACCATACTATTACCATACTATTACCATACATGTATCTTACTATTAAGTTACTATTACCATACAACTCCTATACTATTACCATACTGTTACCATACAAGTACCATACAAGTACCATCCAACAACAAACACCTTTGCTTTGCTTGTCCACCGGTTGATGCCTCCACGTGTCACAGTGATTGAAGGTTCGGGGGGCCTCACGTCGCACTGGCGTCGCACCGAGTCGCTCAATTTGTGATGCGTCGCACAAAAAATTGAAAAGCAAGTGTGGAAGGAGATCTGCCAATTACCTCACAACTACCATACAACTACCGTACAAACAACACACACTGTTGCTTTGTTCGTCCACTGGTTGCTGTCGCCAGGTGTCAGAGCGATTGAAGGTTCGGGGGGCAGCGCGTTGCACTAGGGTCGCACCGAGTTGCTCAATTTGCGACGCGTCGCACACAAAAAACTGAAAAGCAAGTGTGGAAGGAGATCTGCCAATCACCACACAACTACCATAAATTTCCATACAATTACCGTACAACTACCATACTGTTACCATGCATTTTCCATACTGTTACCATACATTTCCATACAATTACCACACAACTGCCGTACAAACAACACACACCGTTGCTTTGTTGGTCCACTGGTTGCTGTCTCCAGGTGTCCCAGCGATTGAAGGCGATGGGGCAGCTGTTCAAGCATAGCAAACAGTTTGTTAGTTCAGTTTGCAAGTACAATGTATGAGTACAGGTTGCAAGTACAGGTGGAAAGCAGGTGGTGGTGCTGGTTACTGGTGCTGGTGGTTGGGGGCTGTTGTTGTTTGTTGGTGGTGGTTGTTGGTGCTGGTTGCTGTCGCCAGGTGTCCCAGCGATTGAAGGCGATGGGGCAGCTGTTCAAGCATAGCAAACAGTTTGTTAGATCAGTTTGCGAGTACAGTGTATGAGTACAGGTTGCAAGTACAGTTTGTAAGCACAGGTGGAAAGCAGAAGGTGGTGCTGGTTACTGATGCTGGTGGTTGATGGCTGTTGTTGTTTGTTGTTGGTGGTTGTTGTTGGTGGTTGCTGTCGCCAGGTGTCCCAGCGACTCACGGCGATGGGGCAGCTGTTCAAGAAGAGCACACAGCTTGTGAGTTCAGTTTGCAAATACAGTTTATGAGTACAGTTTGTAATCACAGGTGGAAAGCAGAAGGTGGTGCTAGTGGCTGTTGGTGGTGGCTGTTGGTGGTTGTTGCTGTCGCCAGGTGTAACAGCTATTGAAGGTGATGGGGCAGCTGTTGAAGAAGAGCACACAGTTCGTGAGTTCAGTTTGCGAGTACAGTTTATGAGTACAGGTTGGGAGTACATTTTGTTAGCACAGGTGGAAAGCAGTAGGTGGTGCTGGTGGCTGGTGCTTTTGGTTGTTGGTGGTTGTTGCTGTCGCCAGGTGTTACAGCTATTGAAGGTGATGGGGCAGCTGTTCAACAAGAGCACACAGTTTGTGAGTTCAGTTTGCGAGTACAGTCTATGAGTACAGGTTGGGAGTACATTTTGTTAGCACAGGTGGAAAGCAGAAGGTGGTGCTGGTGGCTGGTGCTTTTGGTTGTTGGTGGTTGTTGCTGTCGCCAGGTGTCACAGCTATTGAAGGTAATGGGGCAGTTGTGCAACAAGAGCACACAGTTTGTGAGTTCAGTTTGCGAGTACAGTTTATGAGTACAGGTTGGGAGTACATTTTGTTAGCACAGGTGGAAAGCAGAAGGTGGTGCTGGTGGCTGGTGCTTTTGGTTGTTGGTGGTTGTTGCTGTCGCCAGGTGCCACAGCCATTGAAGGTGATGGGGCAGCTGTTCAAGAAGAGCACACAGCTTGTGAGTTCAGTTATAGCGTTTTACAGTTATGTTAGCCTCTTTTCTTGCTCGATTTTTTGGCGGAGCCCCCCCTTCTGGGGAGCGGGACCCCCAGGGTTACCCATTTGTCTGTCTGTCCGACCATCCATCCATCCAACCATCCATCCGTCTGACCGTGATGAAGCCCGACACGTCAGCCAACGGCCCCGTAACTAACTCGCTTCCGTTGCCACCTGTCGCTCCCTTGCGATCACTCTCCGCCATTTTTTAGCGTCGCAGGCGACGCTGCTACGAACTTGTTTCATTTTTTAAGGTACGGGTTGATACGGGTGGGAGGGATTACCCAGACCCTAGATTCGCTACCTTTTTGGAAAGAATCGAGCGAGAAAAGAGGCCAACATAACTAGGGAGCGGCAGGGGGGGGGGGGGGGGGGGGGGGGGTAGCTGGGTAGCGCTACCTAGCGCTACTTGCGCTATCAAGCGCGCCTGCCGTGCTCGCATAGCTGGTTTCAAGCTATTAATGTCAGTAACTTGTCCTCGAAGTTGCTATATAGTACCGATTTTGGACAAGGAATCCGAATTTCGCTTTCGCGAAGCGTGATTCCGTTCATATAGCAAGGTAACCCGGAGCCTGTCGCGACCTACCTTCTCTCATGGTAAGATTTTCAACGGCTACATTTGGCTAAGTTCGCTCCCAGCTATTAGGACTAACCCAGCTATTAGGACTATTAGTCCTACTTTTGGCCGCGGTTAGGGCTACCTGCCGCTCCCTAAACATATCTGTAAAACGTTACAATGAGTATAGTTTGTGGGCACAGGTGGAAAGCAGAAGGTGGTGCTGGTTGACAAGACAAGGCAAGCCAGTGATGACTCAAGACAAGCGAAGCCAAGCCAAGCCAGTGTTGACCCAAGACAAGCGAAGCCAAGAAAAGCCAGTGTTGACCCAAGAGAAGCGGAGCGAAGCCAAGCCAGTGTTGACCCAAGACAAGCGAAGCGAAGCCAGGCCAGTGTTGACCCAAGACAAGCCCACACAACAATTCCGGCGGGGGTGTGTGTGGGGTGTGTAGGGGGGGTCTTCCAACTATCCTCTCTCTATTCCCTGAGCCAGCCACTGGGCTAAGCCTTAAAATTCAGCAGCACTAGAAGGCTGATTACATGTGCACTAGGTTACTTCAGATTGGCTGATTAGCCACCCTGGGGAGCTGCCTAGAAGCTGCTGCTCATAGCCGAAAAGAAAAACAGTGGTACTTACCCGGACTGGGCCCCGATTTATTAGCCACCGGTGGCAGGTGTGGTTGCTGCTGCTGTTGTGGCATCTGCTGCTGTGGTCCTGCTTGATGGGTTTGTTGAGACTGCTGGCCAGGTGCTGCAGACGCCCCACCTGTTTTTGTGCCCATTCCTGGGAGCAGCAGCTTACGCTGCTGGATCAGCACCTCCAGGTAGGACGGCCACGCTGGTGATACTAGAGCCATATGGCTCCGGGACTGCACGTGAAAGTGAGTGGGTGGGTGATAGGGATGGGTGGGTGAAAGTGAGTGGGTGGGTGGTAGGGATGGGTGGGTGGTAAGGATGGGTGGCTGGTAGGGATGGGAGGGTGGTAAGGATGGGTAGGTGGTAGGGATGGGTGGTAAGGATGGGTGGGTGGTAAGGATGGGTGAGTGGTAAGGATGGGTGGGTGGTAGGGATGGGTGGTCAAAAGGGATGGGTGGGTAGTAAGGATGGGTAGGTGGTAGGGATGGGAGGGTGGTAGGGTTGGGTGGTCAAAAGGGATGGGTGGGTGGTAAGGATGGGTGGGTGGTAAGGATGGGTGGGTGGTAGGGTTGGGTGGTCAAAAGGGATGGGTGGGTGGTAGGTATGGGTGGGTGGGTGATAGGGATGGGTGGGTACCCTGCACACCTGACATTACCATGCACACCTGACACTACCTTGCACACCTGACATTACCGAGCACACCTGACAATATCAAGCTAACCTGACGATACCATGCACACCAGGCATTACCATGCACACCTGACAGTTCCATGCACACCTAACACCCGTTATAGCCTCCCACGCACACCCCACTGCCTTTCTTGCCGCCCTCACTTTAGTCATGGATACATGGACACAGACACACAAATACCGCCCTCATGGCCTTGGCAGCTACAGTCAGCTACAGCCAGGCAGCTGCAGTCAGGCAGAGGTACTAAACAACAATCAGGCAGCTAACCTCAGCTGCAGTCCTTGATATGTTCGGGTATTGGACACACAAATGAATTTTGCCCTCACCATGACCATGGGCACACAAATACCACCCTCGTAGGCATGGCAGCTACACGCAGCTACAGCCAGTCAGCTACAGTCAGCTACAGCCAGGCAGCTACACGCAGCTACAGCCAGGCAGCTTCACACAGCTACAGCCAGGCAGCTACACACAACTACAGCCAGGCAGCTACATGCAGCTACAGCCAGGCAGCTTCACACAGCTACAGCCAGGCAGCTACATTCAGTTGCAGTCCTTGTTACGTTCGGTTATTGGCACTTATTGGGCACAAATATGAAATTTGCTTTCACCATGGACACATTCAACTTCTGAAGAATTCCCACCTTATCTTGCGGGGTCAGCTTGGCACAGTCCCACATTACTTCGCACACCTGACAGCCCCTTTCAGTCATATACAATGGTCTAGTGGTAGACCAGATCGCTTGAGGATGAAGAGTCGGGGGGTTGACTCCCCCTTTGGTCGCTCTTGGCGTTGCAGGTCGTTGTCAACTGCGATGGTACCTTGTCCAGTTGAGGTAGGAGACCGCTCCCCACCCGCCTACGACGGGCTCCCTTAACACCCCGCCCCACCGGGCGTTATAATTAACTTTATCACACACCTGATACCCACTTTTCCCACCACACTGCTGTTCTTTCTGCCCTAACCATGGACACAAAGCACGAAATTGGCCTTGCCATGGGCACAAATGCACAAAATTGCCCTAACCATGCACACAAAGCACAAAACTGCACTCACCATGCACACAAAGCACAAAATTGCCCAAACCATGCACACAAAGCACAAAATCGCCCTTACCATGCACACAAAGCACAAAATCGCACTCACCATGCACACAAAGCACAAAATCGCACTCACCATGCACACAAAGCACAAAATCGCACTCACCATGCACACAAAGCACAAAATCGCACTCACCATGCACACAAAGCACAAAATCGCACTCACCATGCACACAAAGCAAAAAATCGCACTCACCATGCACACAAAGCACAAAATCGCACTCACCATGGGCGCATTAAACTTCTGAAGAACTCCCTGCCTTTCTTCCGGTGTCAGCTTGGATATGTCCCCCCCTGATGTCGGTGTGAAAAACTGCTGGAAGAGCTCGACCAGCAGACGATGAGAACGATCTTTTATGGATACTACAGAGAAGGACATTCGTTGCTCGTCCTGCAAGGATTCAATTCAAGATAAAATGGAATTTCAGGATTTTATGGGATATTATGGGATTTTCATGCTCTTTTATGGATTAAACAGACAAGGACATACGTCACTCGTCCTGCTAGGTCGGCACCAGAGATGCTCAGACACAATTCACAATTCAGGATTTTGTGGGATTGTATGGGATCTCATGGGATTATATAGGATATTCATGCTCCTTGATGGATACAACAGACACGGACATGTGTCGCTCGTCCTGCACGGTTGTCACCAGAGATGCTCAGGGTCAGGCACAAGTCAGGATTGTATGGATATTTATGGGATTTTAATGCTCTTTTATGGACACCACAGACAAGGACATGTGTTGTCATTCCTGCAAGGTCGTCAACAGAGATGCTCAGGCACAATTCACAATTCAGGATTTTAATGGATATTTATGGGATTTTATGGGATTGTCATGCTCTTTTCTGGATACAACCTGGTACAACAGACAAGGGCATGTGTTCTTCCTCCTGCACGGTTGTCATCATAGATGCTCAGGGTAAGGCACAAGTCAGGATTGTATGGATATTTATGGGATTTTCATGCTCTTTTATGGACACCACAGACAAGGACATGTGTTGCTCGACCTGCACGGTTGTCACCAGAGATGCTCAGGGTCAGGCACAAGTCAGGATTGTATGGATATTTATGGGATTTTCATGCTCTTTTATGGACACCACAGACAAGGACATGTGCTGCTCGTCCTGCACGGTTGTCACCTGAGATGCTCAGGGTCAGGCACAAGTCAGGATTGTATGGATATTTATGGGTTTTTAATGCTCTTTTATGGATACCACAGACAAGGACATGTGTTGCTCGTCCTGCAAGGTCGTCACCAGAGATGTTCAGGGCCAGACACAAGGGTTTAGGGTTTATGATTTAAAGGTTTAGGGTTTATGATTTAAAGGTTTAGGGTTTAGGGTTTAGGGTTTTGCATCGCCAGCAGAGATGCTCAGGGTCAGAAAGAGGTTCGTTGTCAAGGAAAGGAAACAGTGTCTCCACGTAGCACAATGGTGCTTCTACTGGCCTCAGGGCTGTTCTTAGCAACCTTGCTCCAGAGGATTTCTTTTCAGCTAAAAGCAGCAGCTTCTAGGCAGATCCCCTGACTGGCTATTCAGCCAAAGCTAATGCAATCTTGCATGTCTGGAAGCTGACAGAACCCGCTGTCCAGAACTGTCAAAATCTTGGGTCTTAGCCCAGTAGCTGGCTCAGAAAGCTGCTGCTCGTAGCTGAAAAGAAAAATACTGGCTCGCTCCAGAGGATTCTGGCGGTAACAGAATAAAGGGCAATGCTACATTTATTGAAAAGCTATGCCCGTGAAGTATATTTAAATAAAGATTACAAAGGAGTCATGCAAGTAGATACAAGAAGCTTTTTTGACCCATCAGAGCTGAACTCCCACGGGCTTTAATGTAGCACCCCCAGAATGCTGAGGTGCGTCATGCAGCACTTGTGCTGTGAGTAGCACCTTTCAATTACATACATTATATAAAATAAATACATAATAAACAGGAGAGCGGAGAGTTTTTAAAGTGTTGGGTTTGGGATGCATATGCTAGAGCTTTGTTCCGTTTCAGAAAGGGGGTCGTTTGGTAGTTTTCAGGGATTTGGTACTTTCCGAGGTTGGGGTCCAGAAGTGATTTGGGTAGGACAGCCTTTATGCCCAGGGGGGTGGGGGTTTGGGTGTCAGGGTAGCGGAAGTTTGGGCCAAAACGGGGTCTCAGGCAGCGATCACTACAGTAGCGGGGGAAACAAACCCTGGTATATGCACAGGAGAAAACTTGTTGATTAGACTGACTTCAGTACTTACATAGCTTGGAGGGCTCTCAATGAAGTTAAATTCTCAAAATATCGTTTGAATTCCAATTATATCCTCAGAATATCTGCCAGATTGTTTACGAATCATTATTTACATATATTGGGTGTTTACATTTATTAGGTCTTTATATATATTGAGTGTTAACATGTATTGGGTGTTAACATATATTGGGTATTTACACATATTAGGTGTTGACAAATGTTGGGTGTTGACATATGTTGGGCACAAACTGGCTTCTGATTTTAGGGCACTCCCTGATAATTCAGCCATCAATCTCCACCGCCACCCAAACTCAACTTTCAACCACCACTAGACCGCGAGCAGCCAGCTTTCACACACCACAAGACAGCGAGCAGCCAAATTCCTAGCTGGAGCCATGTAACCAAGTTCAAGTTCAAGTTCAAGTTCACCCACCTTCATCAAGTGTGCACCCACCTTCATCACCCACATTCATCAAGTTCAAGTTCAAGATCACCCACCTTCATCAAGTGTGCTAGTTCTGTCGTCGTATACAGGAACTTTTGCTCTTTCATTGCTCCGCCTCCTGGCATGCTGCTAGAACTGGTGGGGTCTAAATAAGACGCTCCGCTCTGTACGGCGTCGCTCAGCGCGAGCGGCAAGCTGAAGCGATGTGGCTCCGAAACCAGGAAGAGCAGACAGTGGCAGGGAATGAAGAAGGGGACGTAGGTGGAGCTGGAGCCCCCACCCATGCTGTCACCAGAGCCTTCCTCACCGATCTCGAGCTGCTGCTGGGCTAGAGTGAGTGCGCTAGGGAGGGTTTGTAGGTACATCGCCTCTGCCAAGGCTTCTAATAGGCATGTGTCGGATCCACTCCCTCCCGTTAGGGGCAGCGTGTCGATTAGTCCACGCACCTGCGCACGAGTACAGGTTTTTGTGAGAATAAGTCCTATCACAAGCGAAGCTGAAAATTGGCGGAGAGTGTTGGCAACGGAACGCCAGGTGGCAAAGATGGAACTGACCGAAGCCAGTTAGTTATGAGACAGTTGGCTGACGTGTCAAGCTTCATCTTGGTCGTCGGTTGGACGGTCGTCAGTCAGATGAACCAACCGACAACGGGGTGAATATGGGGGCTCCAGCCCCCCAGGAGGGTGTTTCTAAGTGCCACCATGGTGCTCCTAGCAGCCTTTTGAGGGCTACTAGCAGCTTTTGGAGCTCCAAAAAGCAACCCCAAAAAGCTCCAACTTACAACCCTCAATACACCAAGGTGCATAATTTAGCATAAGTAGTACCTTCAAGAAAAACCTGGTGTGGGTAGTTCACAGGAGTCAGACAGAGTCCCCCCATAAGGTTTTGGACAGCTCAGCCTGGCTCTTAAATCATACTTTACACAATGATGGACTACTGAATGGGTACCAGTTGTTTTATTCATATTGTCCATTCCCCCTCCTCACGCCTTGTAATAAGGCGTACTATTTATTTATTTATCGTCCATCCCTCTTGACCTTGTCCTGCACTGTTCACGTGTTTCCATGGGTCGTGTGTACGTGTGGTGGTGTCGTGGTGGTGGTTGGGGGGCGGGGCAGGTGTGGGGGGGGATCGTGCTCGTGTGTCCAGCATGTGGTACATTTGAGTCCAGTAGGGCACCAGGATAATGTAACCATCATCATCACCATCATATAGTGGGGCTGCCTACCCATGTCTGGAGTGTAACACAGCAATATTTAAAACCTGCAATCCCGTTTCGACTAATGGCTCAATGGTAGAGCTTGAAACAAGAAGGTGCGGGGTTTGAATCCCAACGGGTACGCTGTTTGCGGTTGCTGTCAACTGCGATGGTAGCTTTATCCAGGTAAAGTAGCAGCTTGTTCCCTACCGCCGTAAGACGGGGCTCCCTTAACACCACGCCCTAGCCGGCATTATCATTACACCCTGAAACAGCAAGACATGTCTGTGCAAGGGGAGCAACATCCCCCACTTCCTCTCCATAATCAAATCTCTACACCAACTAAATTAAATTAAATGACCAATTAGATCAAATCTCTACACCACGTAGATCAAATATGTACATCAATTAAATTAAATTAAATGATCAATTAGATCAATTCTCT
Source organism: Chlamydomonas sp. ICE-L (assembly GCA_013435795.1). Classification (NCBI taxonomy): domain Eukaryota; kingdom Viridiplantae; phylum Chlorophyta; class Chlorophyceae; order Chlamydomonadales; family Chlamydomonadaceae; genus Chlamydomonas; species Chlamydomonas sp. ICE-L. The sequence goes on from JACBWV010000506.1 coordinate 876,820, forward strand.
ACACCATGTAGATCAAATATGTACATAAATTAAATCAAATGACCAATTAGATCAAATCTCTACACCAGGTAGATCAAATCTCTATACCAATCAAATTAAATGATCAACCATATCAAATCTCTACACCAAGTAGATCAAATCTCTATGCCAATTAAATTAAATAACCAATTAGATCAAATATTTACAACAATTAAATCAAATTACCAATAAGATCAAATCTCAACACCAATTCAATCTCTACACCAATTATTGTATATGAAAGATGCACAGACAACACCTGGAAGTTGACAGGTGGGGTTAGATCCAGGCTGCAGACACACCACGTTGTGCAATCCAGAGGTGGAAGGTCGTGAGAAGTTGCCTTTGTTTATCAATGATCGTATAAAAAAGCTTTGATCATGCTACAGCTGAAAATGGCGATCAGCCTTAAAGGCTTGAGCCATGTAATCAAGTTCAATTTCAAGCATGCACACCAAACCTAAGGAGAGCACAGCCCAGAAATTCCTAGAGCTCTTTATCCCATACCTTGCTTCCGCCCAGCTCCATTAGCAAGCCACTGGTTCAAGCCCAATGCGTTCAGCCACGTTGGACTGCATGTCATGCCAGCTTTAGGCGCACTAGCTAGCTTCAGGTTTGCTCCAAGGGTGGGTAAAAGGAATCTTATTTTTCCACATCCGTCCTTACCTGGGACATGCTTGTCATCCATTCTGTGCTCTCCACCTTCACCTCACTAAATTCATCTGTAGTGTGGAACAACACCACAGAGACTTCGAATTGCCCCATAGCCCCTGACTCCAAGTTTTTGAACAAAGGCTCCAGGTAGGCAATTCTGAAGTCCAGCCAGTGCTGTTGCTGCGCGGCAGTGCATTCCACTATGAGTATCAACCGCAGGGGCCCATTCCGGACTGGCTGGGGGGGCTGAACGGCCGCAGGATCGTGGGGGACGAAAGAAGAATGGTATGTAGCCATCCTGGGGAGCGCTCAGACAGAAATGTTGGTCGAGCTGGCAGCAGAGGGAAGCTTGAGTGGAGTAGCGGGTGTGTACAGATTCAAACTCGGGCTACCTATCACGCGTGGAACTCATTGTTTCGAACAGAAAATCGCGACGAAATTTTAGGAGAAATTTCGATCGGTCCGTATTGACACATCCATCGTTTTAGGCTGCAATCGCTCATGGGCGGATTAATCCAGACTAGGGAGTTGCGATCTGATATAATGCACGAGCGATGCAGCGAGGGGGATACGAGACTTAAGCGCCTAGAAGAGGAAAGTAGTTACAGATACAGATACACACTCATACATCCCCGGTACAGATCTACGGTACAACATACCCTGCTTCACCCACTTCACATTCAGCTTCACCCGGTTTCACCCGCTCCAACCTCAGCTGTCCCTCACATTTTGCGTTCGACTCGTTTCCAAAATCCTCTCTGCTGCCCTTCCGCAGATGTGAAGTGCTCTATCCCATGGCCCCTCCCGTCGTGTCCAATGGCGTGGCCTCTAGATCCCAGAATGGCGACCCTTTCCTCGTGGGTGAGCAGATCAAACCCAAGCGCAATAAGTCTGGCGCTCGCAGATTGCGCAGAGCTCTAGATAAGGTGTCCGAGACAAACGGGAATCTGCTGGCCGAGAACACTCAGCTTCGAGCCGAGCTCGCCCACTTTCAGAGCAAAGTAGTGACAGGGAATGACTCCCACAACTTGGAGGTCACCCGACTTAAGAAGGAGATTGAATACCACAAGCGATTGAGGCAAGGTTCAGAGCAGCGGTGCACTGTGTTCGAGGAGCAGCTACGCAATCAGCATCGGAAGTCGATGATTATCGACGAGACTCAGGACGGCTTGGTGGAGCAAAGTCAGCTGCTCGTATCCAAGAATGCAGAGCTATCCAATAGACTGGGATCGGTAGGTAGAAGTGATCAGGATGGCATGCTCCTATGAGCTAGGTAGAAGTGCAGTGTGTGTGTAAATGTATATGATAGGACTGGAGGGGGGGGGGAGGGGGGTGGTGGTGGTGTGTGTGTGGGGGGGGGGGGGGGTATGCACGGGGAAATGGTAAATGTGTGGGAGAGAAACGAAATCCCAGAATGTCTGATCATGACATTCACATGTGCATGGTCCATGTTGGCATGCAGCTTGACCTGCACACAAACAGAATGTGACCTATGCTTCACTGCACGTGTGCACAGGTGTGCACCTGCACGGGGGTAGCATACATGCAGTGACACGCTGACTGACAAACAGAGGCAGGCAGGCCTGCAGACACCATGATTTGTGACCTGCTCTTCTGCTTAGCAGTCCCACGATATGTATTGAAGCTAACCTGTGACGACTGCATGCAGATGGATGGAGAAGTGAACCAGCTCGAGTCGTTGAACGCGTGCCTGGAGGCAGAGCTTACAGATCTGTATGCTGACAGAGACAGACTGGCTGAAGTATTGGAACAGGTGTGTTTGCTCCCCAGATCAGCATTTCTGAAGCCCCATGCATTGGCATGTCCCTAGTTCCCAGTTCAAGTTTCATGTCCCTACTACCCAGTGAAGGTTCAAGATTCATGGCCCTAGTCCTATCTAGTCCAGTTCCATTGGCATGTCCACCAAAACTGCCACAAACTCATTTACACATAGCTAACTGCACGATCAAACTTGACCTGCCACAATTACCACTACCAATGCCACTCCCAACCAGGGTACTGCATGACGCGCACTAGCGCACAAGGTTTTGGAGCATGACTGCGCGATTGAAGCCAGATTTGAACCCCCTCGGAGCGCTGCTCGCAGACCTCGGGGGGCTGCTCGCAGATTTTTGTGTTCAGCTTAGTCAAAAGTGTAACCCAAAAGGAGGCAGTTGCAAACTTGGAAGCAACCCCAAATTACCAAATATAGGACCCTGCTCCCAACACCATTGCCCACTATCTGCTTCAAGAGACGTGGCACTACTATCATTAGTAGTGTCAAAACAAATAGCACTACACTATTAGCATTAGCAGTGTCAAAACAAATAGCACTACACTAGTAGCATTAGCAGTGTCAAAACAAATAGCACTACACAAGTAGCATTAGCAGTGTCAAAACAAATAGCACTACACTAGTAGCATTAGCAGTGTCAAAACAAATAGCACTACACTACTGGCATAAGTGGTGTCAAAACAAATAGCACTACACTACTAGCATTAGTGGTGTCAAAACAATAGCACTACACTACTAGCATTAGCAGTGTCAAAACAATAGCACTACACTACTAGCATTAGTAGTGTCAAAACAAATAGCACTACACTACTAGCATTAGCAGTGTCAAAACAAATAGCACTACACTACTAGCATTAGCAGTGTCAAAACAAATAGCACTACACTACTAGCATTAGCAGTGTCAAAATAAATAGCACTTCATTAGCGGTGCCAAAACAAATAGCACCACCTGCCCTACCTAACTTGGTCTACCTCCCGAACTATTATCACTCCCAGGTTCCACATCCACCCCCAACACACCTGACCAACCATTCTTACCATGGTTAGCGTTTAAAAATGAAAACACGAAAAGATGGAAAAAAACATGTCAGCGTTTACATTTTTCAGTAGCAAACAGTAACACAGCAACAAAGGAACACAGTAACAAACAGTAGCACAGTTTGGAGTTGCCCCCAACATATTTCTACGCTTGGGACAGGTAGAGTGCTGATGACGGGGGGGGGGGGGGGGGGGGGGGGGGGGTAAGAGAAGCCGTTAACGCTCCACTGACCCTATTTGTGCCTCCTTGATCCTGTATTGTAGTATAGTGCTTAAGGCGTAGCCAAATAGGCTAAATATACTTGGGGGGGGGGGGGAGGGGGGGGGGGGGGGGTAAGAGAAGCCGTTAACTCTCCACTGACCCTATTTGTGCCTCCTTGATCCTGTACTGTAGTACAGTGCTTAAGGCGTAGCCAAATAGGCTAAATATACTTGCCCGACCTCACCTCAATATTGGGAATGGCTGTATACAAAACAAGCACTGGTGAACTGAACTCCAAAAAACCATAAACAACGGGGACCCGGAGTTCGTGCTGTGCGGGTGATTAACTTCAATTCAGATAAATTTGTTTTTTATATTTCTTCTGTGTGCATGATGTTCATAACTCCCTCTTGACTCCGTCAAGCCGAGGGCACATTTGGAGTCCAGCAGGGCGCTAGGAAAATGTAATCATCGTCCTCATCATTATCAATTTCATTCATTTTAACTTCAATATTTATTTATATCAATTTAACTTCAATTTTACTCAATCCCGTGCTGTAGATTATTGCCGTGCAACAGGGGCAGCACCATACCGCCCTTCCATACGATATGCTAGACGGAGATGAGAATGAAGAGGATGACGATGATGATGATGCAGATGAGGAGCAGTTAAGCGCAGTCTATGTGGGCGACAAGAATAGCCAAGTTCAAGTCCAAGAATAACCAAGTTCTAGTTAAGCTCATTCTATGTGGGCGATAAGAATAGAGATGAAAAGGTGGATGAATTGGGGAGCGTCTGGTGTGCCTGAGGTGGTGCACGCATGATGTGTGGGAGGGTATCAGCATGCATGCACCACCATCATGTGTGATAGGGTACGAGCAGGAGAAGGATCACCTAGATTTGGATGACGTTTACATTTCCCTGTTTTTTTCGCTGAAGACGGCGAGTAAAAACTATTACCAAGGAAAATTATTCATGATGTGGATTGTATTTTTCAGTATATCAGATGTCAGTTTTTTAATGTCGACACGTCGCCACTGCGTCGCCCACCCGTCGTGGCAGGGCGACGCATGGGTTTGGCTAAACTGGTCAGAGTGGGCCTTCCGTCGCCCACGCAGCTACGGAAGGCCATTGGCCAATGGCCTTCCGCCGCCCTCCCGCCATCGTGGCAGGGCGACGCATTTGACAGCATATCAGATGTGTGTGATGCTGGTACAAAACAGCACTTCTGACTCCAGTTTTGGCACCAGTGTTGTTAGGGGGAGTGAGTGCCAAATATATATTTGTATTTTACACTTGTGCTAGCGATGTACACTTGCAACCTACACTTACATAATGACATGCCCTATTTTGTGTACCCCTTGTTGCAAAAAGTACATGTGGCAGTGATTTACTCAACAACTCTATATATAAGTATCGAAATATGGTACATCTATATATTTAGATCCTCTCAACAAGGCTTCAGTACTCAAGTGTGTACCCCTATAAAGTGACCATCGGGGTTGTATTCAACGTGCTACTTGATCCACAATGTATGCACCGGTATGTGTGTTGCAGTCCAACCCAAGGATGTGTGGGGCATTATCTTTGAGGCCGTTGCCTGCTGGTGAACCGGTACCCTACGCCCGCAGGCAACACACCCAGGCCTCATTGATACGAACTCCTTGGGCGCACACCTGCTGTGTGCATTCTGTTGCACTGCCTGATCTTGTATGCAAATTTTATGTTACAGTCCAAATGTCCAGTGGGGTGGGCCAAATAGGGACCTGCCAAATGATGCACCGTGTACTAAGGGTGTTATTCTGGAGCGCTTTGAGGTTGCTCTTTTGGGGGGACCGAAAGCTGCTATTAGAACTCCAAATAATATGAGGAACACCATCATATGGTGCTATGTAAGGACACTGGTTAGTTTCCATTGGAAAACAACTGGTGGCCATCAGGGTACTCAAGGAGTTCCCCCTGCTCTGCTGCCTGAGACGCAACCAGTTATATAACCTGCGTCCTGCGATGCAACGGACCCTTCCTTCTGGTAAACTGACACTCCCCACGTTGCGTCCTGCGACGCAATGGACCCGTTGACATTGCGTCTGGGGTGCAAAACGCAGCGTCCTGATCGACCCAGGTGGCCATTAGTTGTGGTCCAGTTCCTCTTGATCCATGACGAATTTGAATTCAGATCTGAATTATTACATATTTTTTTCAAGTTCCTCTTGTTCCATGATGGATGTAAAGACATCATTCTCCTCGAACATGCCATCATCATGCACCAACTGCCAGCTCACGTCTGACGCAGCATCTTGGATCTGCGCATTGGAACACATAGTTTGTCTGCAGTCCTACGTTGTCCGAAGCTTTGTGGAACAACCAGCAAGATTCAAGGTTGTGGTGAATTGATCATGGTGTCTATCACTCCATCAGCCATGAGGGTGCTCATTGGTCTCCGTTATATTATAGCGGTAATTCGTTTAAAGATCAATGATGTGTATATGACATAGTGCAAGCAGGATAAGGCAATGCAACGTGCATACTCAAGTTATGCAGTTAGATGACATAGTGCAAGCAGGATAAGGCAATGCAACGTGCATGCTCAAGTTATGCAGTTAGATGACATAATGCAAGCAGGATAAGGCAATGCAACATGCATACTCAAGTTATGCATTTATATGACAGGTTGCAAGCAGGATTAGCCAATGCAAAGTGCATGCTCAAGTTATGCAGCTAGATAACATATTGCAAGCAGGATAAGGCAATGCAACATGCATACCCAAGTTATGCATTTATATGACAGGTTGCAAGCAGGATTAGCCAATGCAAAGTGCATGCTCAAGTTATGCAGCTAGATAACATATTGCAAGCAGGATAAGGCAATGCAACATGCATACCCAAGTTATGCATTTATATGACAGGTTGCAGGCAGGATAAGCCAATGCAACGTGCATCCCAAAGCAAGTGATATTAAACATGACATGTGTCACATCACTTGAACACTCGCAAGTCTCTGAGGTACTGACTATTGAGTTGAATTTATTAGGTTTCTGCTGAAGACAGCGAGCAGCCATCAAGACTGGAGCCATGTAAACACATCAATACATGGTACGCGCTTTTAAGAGGCGTGAGGTTGGGGGGGCAGCCTGTTTGCTTGCACTGGGGCCAACCACCAAAGGAGCCATGTACCCAAGTCCAAGTCCAAGTTCAAGTTCAAGTTTCGTACCTCGGATTCTCCTGGCCAGGCTCTAGTTGTCTCTCTATGCACAGCGAGCAAGTTAGTGGGGCCACCAGCCCAACTGCGTGTGTCACCGGTACTCCTTGAATGTGAGTTCATGAGTGCATCGATCTCGTCAACCTGAGTGATTTTTGAAATGGTTGTTTTCTTCCTCCTTGACAAAGCTGTGGGGGGGTTGAGACAAATGAAAAAAGTGACTAGTTCAAGCAGAGTTCAAGCCTGAGTTCAAGTAACATTTGAAATGTATCAAAAAGCTCTATGCAGCGTCGCAGCGACCCTAAAAATTGGCGGAGAGTGTTCGCAACGGAGCGACAGGTGGCAACAGAAGCGATTTAGTTACAAGACCGTTGGCTGATGTGCCAGGCTTCGTCTTGGTCAGACGGGCACACGCATACGGACAACGGGGTGACCCTGGGGGCTCCTGCCCCCTTGAAGAAAGGGCCCTGCCAAAAATGTGATGAGAATCAGTGAGAATCGTGAAATTAAATCATCTTTGTAGCACGAACTCAGGGCCTCTGTTGGTAAAGATATTGAGGTTGGGCAAGTCCGGTAAGCCTATTTGGCTACCCCTGGACTGGAACATACATTCAAGCAACAGCTCTACACACATTCAAGCTATAGATCTGACACAGATCGACGAACAATCTGACATGTTCACGAACGATGTGCACTGTGAGGCTTTTTCAGCTTGCATTCGTGCATTGCATTTGCTTTCGGACTATCCAAACTGCTTTGCGACTATTGGACGTGCGAGGCTTTGCATGTACTGGTGTTGCGACTATTCAACTTGCTTTGCGACTTCGTAAATCCGCAGCCCTGAGATCCGTACGCGAATAAGTGCCCTCAGAAAAACACGGGTCGATTCCATGCGAAAGAAGTCAGTTTAACCCGATTTAACCGGCACAATGAACGATGTGCACTGCGTGGCTATTTCAGCTTTTGTATTTATTTGATTAAAAGGATATTCACCCCAGGAGGTGGGACGCCGTACACAAACCAGCAGCACCGAGGATTGATTAAGAAAGAAATATACATTTCTACATAAGTAGGCACCCGTTGGAAAGGCCGGGCATGCTAGACCACTGCCAATTGTGACTTTCACCACTACTCCTAACAACCAGGACAGTTTGAGCTTGGATACGGTATCTAGGGCTGCCAAGCACGATATCATCTCTCGTACGATATCGTACAATACTTTTACTGACATGGTACGACATAACATATCCCCGTTCGACGAATGGCTCAGTGGCAGAAATACTAGAACGACGTAGGTGCCGGGTTCGAACCCCCACGGGTGCGTTTAAGTGTTCGCGGTCGCTGTCAACCGCCATGGTAGCTTTGTCCAGGTATAGTAGCAGCCCGGTCCGCACCGCCGTAAGGCAGGGCTCCCTTAATACCACGCCCCACCAGGCGTTATCATAACTACATATTATACATATACTATATGATTAAGCTACTATCAATCACCACTTCCCCTGACAAGCAGGACAGCTTGCGCTTGGATACAGTATGTCGGGCTTGCAGCCGCCTCCTTCATCCTAGCTGGCGCCCACCCTCATCTCCATCCCCACTCCCACCCATTCCCACATCCACAATTCCCCCCCCCCCCCCCCCCCCCCCCGCACACACACACACCCATACACACCCTGTAAATTGCGGGCTGTCAAGCACGATATCGTTTCTCCTACGATATTGTTACTAACATAGTACTAACATAGTACAATATTGTTACTGACATAGTACTTCATGACATGATTCATCTACTATCGATCACCACTCAGCCTAACAAGCAGGACAGCTTGAGCTTGGATACGGTATATGCTTGCAGCCGCTTCCTTCATCCTAGCTGGCGCCCACCCTCATCTCCATTCTCAATCTCATCCCCACCCTCACCCACCCCCACCCATCCCCGGCCCCACATCCATACCAATCACCCCCCCAACACACACCCCACCCCACCCATGTAGATGCTAGAGCTTGTTTTCCGCACTACCAGTAGCGATCGCTACCTGGGACCTGGTTTGGGCCCAAATTTCCACTACGCTGAGACTCCCCTGCCCCGCCCCCCGCCCTCCAGGGCCGGGGGGCCCAACCTTGCAAAATACCAAATCCCTGATTGCTACCAGAAGACCCCCTTTCTGAAAGTAAAAGAAGCTCTGGTTCAGCTTGGAGCTACAACAAGACTGCCCCCCTTTCGCCCACCCATCCACCCACATCCCTCCCCACCGCACCCACACATATACCCACCACATACACACCGCCACCCACTCACCCACCCCAGCATACACCACAGCCCACCCACCCACCCCAGCATACATCACCACCGCCAACCCACCCCAGCATAAATCACCACCGCCCACCCACACAATCCCACTCCCCCCACCTGATTCAAGATGTCAACAAGCGAGTCTCTGTAGCGATCTGTGTAGGCCGGCAGTGCATGCATAGCCCCCCCTGCACCAGCAACGGCTCTGCCAGCAACAGCCCTAATGCATGCCGGCCCACCGCCACCTGGCGCATGGTTCAGTCCCATGGAAGGGCCTCTTCCACCAAACCTCGAATGGGACATTGCAAGGCCACCAGGGCGTGAACGACGAAACTGGTCGGATGACCTGTCTGGCAGGGCAAAGGCATCCAGATTGGGCTCATCTTCACCCACACTGTTGAGTTTCAAGCTCCTACCCACATCCCTGTGCAGCGGCCCACACCTGTCAGCTGATGCTTCGGGAGACGCTGCACGAGCTGATGGATGCTCATGCCAATGCACTGCAGCACTGTGGGCAGGAGCACTCCTCCTCAGGCTCTGCAGCGTCGGCACTGGCTTGCTGTGAGGATGGACGGCAGCCCCAGCTGGCTTTCCTTCCCCTCGACCTGCCCTGAGAGGGTCGCTGCAGGGCACGTAGGTGTTCCAATTTTTGGTGCGGGCCAGAGAGTCCAGGGCCGATGCCATGCGGCTCATCTCCCGTTCCTGACCAGAGTCTCTACCGCCTGCCCAAGCCATGCCACGTGCTGGTGCTGTCCAGTCTGTTGCCATGGAGCTGCTGAGAGTGAGCTCAGATCTCACCTCACTAAAGGTGTCAGTAAGGGAGGACTCTATCTCGCTGGTTCTGCTAGAGAGGCCCTCCAAAACACAGCTATGAAGTCTCTGCTGGGCTACCCCCCAAGCTGCGGCCTCGTCACTCATACCATGGGCTCCTATTCCAAGGGCACCTATTCCAGCACGACCCAAACCAGCCTTGTCCCTCATACCAGGGGCATTTATTCCAGGGACACCTCCTCCAGCCTCGTCCCTCTTACTAGGGGCACCTCCTCCAGCCTCGTCCCGCATACCAGGGGCACCTGTTCCATCACGGCTCATACTGCTACCAGGCGCATGCTGAACTTGGCCTTGCTTGAGCTTGAGTGCAAGCAACTGCTGCTGCCTCCATGCTGCATTGTACCGTTGCTCCTGCAGGTCCTCTCCACCCCGGCCTTGGGTGCCAGCGTTCACACTGGACTCATGCTGACGCCCACCAGCAGCAGCGCTGCTACGACGTGCATGGTCAGCATCGCCACCCCGGCCTTCGACGCCATCTCTCCCACTGAACTCCCCCTCATGCTGCCGCCCACCCACAGGGTCTGTCCCAGAGCTAGCTGCCACCCGTTGTACGCCTTCTTGTGTGGGTCTGGACCTCCCCTGGTGATCCTCCCCATCCCTGCAGTCAGGCACCGAGGGTCCAGCGCCCTGTGCCCTAGCTGCATCCTCCAGAAAGCCACTGAGACTCGCCTCCCTCTCTCTCCAACAGTGAATTTCAGATGGTGCACTACTGGGTAAGATGGTCCCTTGTGTTGGTTGCGCTTCAGCAGGTGCAGCGGCGCTGTCCCAGGCCTGGCTGGGTTTGGTCTGAGCAGGCGGGGGCAGAGAAGGCTGGGAGGCAGAATGTCCAGCAGCCGCCGTGTTCCTATGTGCTCCCCCACTGCCCCCTTCACATGCTCCTGCCCCTCCACCTCCTTCACTATTGTTAAACAACGCCCGCGCTGGGCGTGGAGGGTGGGACATCTCCGGTGTCGAGGTTATTGCTGCTGCCTGTGGTGAGTCAGACATACCTGCTGCTGCAGCAATAGCTGCTGCCAGTTTCACCTCCACACAAGGTTGGGAGACCCCCGTGGAGGGCCCAGCAGAGCTCACTGCTGCTCTTGGCCCAGTAGAGCCCCCAGCAGAGGGGCCAGCAGAGCCCATTGTTGCTCTTGGCCAAGCAGAGCTCCCAGCAGAGGGCCCAACTGCCCCTGTGAGATGAACCTCCTCTCCCTGTGTTGTGGATTGTCTGTGACTGCACAGATCAGGCTGGACCGGTGCGATAGGCGCTGTTGTAGGTTTTGATGCGCACTGCTCCTGCTGCTGCGAGGTACAGGGTGGGGGAATAGCGGTGTAGTTCTGGCTGATGGTGATGCTCACATGTGCACCACTGGGCACCGTGATGGTCTGTGATTCATTTGTGACAATGTTTTCACCACTAGTTAAATGGACCTGAGCACCGCTGGGCACAGTGATGGTTTGCAGCTTGCTTGACGTCGAGTGCTGCCCACTATCCTCAGCAGCAGCACGCACTGTGATGCTTTGTGGCGCACTAGGGATAACTTGTGGCCCACCAGCTTCTGCGACTGCTGCACTACACACAGCACACACGTGTCGAGGATTGCCGCGGGGTGAAGAGGCAGTGGATGGTAGTGCAGGGTTGAGGCTGGGAGGAAGCTGGGTGTGAGGCTGGGAGGAGGCTGGGGTTGAGGCTGGGCTGAGACTGGGAGGAGAACAGTTCTGCCCAGATGGTAGCAAAGAGCTAGGGTTAGCAGATGCAGGGTGACTCTGCTCAGTGATGCCAACCTTGTTGGAGGGAGGTAGGTGATATGATTGTCCGGCCTGGGAGTCAGTAGGATAGACAGAGCATAATTGAGATGGGCTGGTATCCACAGGAGCACTGGGACTGGAGGTGGCAGCCTGATGTTGGCAGACCATTGCTTGTACCGGGTCAGTGTCTGCAGCTGGCTTGGCTTGATGTGCTCCCTCGGCTGTCTCGGCCTGCTTCCCTGCTGCCATGGAGTGGCGTAGGGCAGTGTCCATCATCACCAGGCGATGCTGCTGTGTGCGTAAGACGACTATCATTTGAGTCAGCCTTGACTTCAGCCTGTTTCAGGGGTGGCAGAGCTGGGGTGAAGATGCGGTGGGGTATTTTGCAGAGATGTAGTGTTGGGTGTGGTGCAATGAAGTGGTCAGATATAATGATGTGATCGCTCACATCTGTAACATCATCAAGCGATGCTGCTGACTGCGTAAGACGACTATCATTTGGGTTAGCCTTGACTTCAGGCTGTTTCAGGGGTGACAGAGCTGAGGTGTAGATGCGGTGGGGTGTTTTGCAAAGATGCAGTGGTGCAATGATGAGGTGGTCTGGTATAGTACAGTGACGTAGGGCTGTGTCCATCATCGCCAAGCGACGCTGCTGTGTGCATAAGACGACTGTCATTTGAGTTAGCCTTGACTTTAGGCTGTTTCAAGCGTGAAGATGCAGTGGGGTGTTAGACAGAGATGCAGTGTTGGGTGTAGTGCAATAAAGGGGTCAGATATAGTGGTGTGACTGCACACATGTGTGGCATCACCAAGCGATGCTGCAGTGTGCGTAAGACGACTATCATTTGAGTCAGCCTTGACTTCAGGCTGTTTCAGGGGTGGCAGAGCTGGGGCGAAGATGCAGTGAGGTGTGATGCAGAGAGGCAGTGGTGCAATGATGACGTGGTCTGATATAGTGGAGTGACGTAGGGCAGTGTCCATCATCGCCAAGCGATGCTGTTGTGTGAGTAAGACGACTTTCATTTGAGTCAGCCTTGACTTCAGCCTGTTTCAGAGGTGGCAGTGCTGGGGTGAAGAACAGTGGTGCGATGATGAAGTTGTCTGATAAAGTGCACACATTCGTGACACTTGTCCAGCCTGTGCCCCCCCCCCCCCCCACCCCCCCCACCCCCACACACGTTCTAGTGACCTCAGACCCCATCAAGACGCTTATCCTAGACTGTTTCACACATGCCTAGGGTTACCAAGTACGATATCGAATAGATAGGGACCTGCCGGCATATCATAGGATGTTGACCAAAGGCGAGTATGATATCATATGATAACATAAACAAATTGCAGCATATGAAATAGTATATTATTGGTAACTTTAGCCTAGTCAGACTGCCGGCATCATATGGTATCATATGATGACATGATATCATACTGCCGTTCCCTACGTATATATATATATATATATATATAATGTCGTATAATGTATCGTATGATATCGTATGATATCGTACAATATACCGTATGATATATTGAACCATAACCTTGGGGGCCAGTGCGATTTTGACATCTCTATACCTGCCTCTTATGCTGCTGTGCAACTGCTCTTACCCAGTGCTTCTTTTTTTGACAACGTGTCGACACTCTGTCGACATTCCGTCGAATGCTGCACCCCCCAGACCCCCCGATATCGGGACGCGCTGCCCCCCACCCCCCACCCCCGGGCTTCACGCTTAGCGCTCTGCCATGCGATGGCTACGCAACAATCCTAAAATAAGGCTTGAGTAGCCCAAGTAGCTACTCAACCTGGCCAACAGAAATCTGAAATAAAAAAACACAGCTCTTACCCTGTGTTCTCTTGCACCAGTTGCTCATTGGATGATGACAGGTTTGACAGCTTTTCATTTAGGGCTTGCCCGTCCTTGGCAGCCTCCTCTTTCAGTCGCTCATTGTCCTGGCCAAGGTCTACAACCTGTAAATGAAGAGAGCAGTGACCAAAAAAGTGAGTAAAACAGTGAGCAAAACAGTAAGTTCAAAAGTGAGTAACACAGGGAGCAAAACAGTGAGAAAACAGTGAGAAACACAATGAGTACAAAGTGAGCAACACAGGGAGTAAAACAGAGAACCAAACTGGATCAGTAACCGTTACAAACATAGTGTCCAAAGCAACAGGGCTCAGTGTTGGGGCTGGAGTTCCCCCCCCCCCCCCCCTCCTCCTCCTCCTCCTCCATCCCACCCACACTTGCCCCAACAATCTTCTGCAGGCCTATGGCACACTCAGCTGCATGCAGATTCTCCAGACCATCTAAACATGCTCATCTATGTAAACACACCTTCACAGTAGCAGAAGGATTGTATAAGGGGTGTCTTGCGAACCGTTTGATCCCACACTAGCACCAACAATATTCCGCAGGCCCATGTGACACTCAGCAGCATGCAGGTTCTCCAGACCATCTAAACCTGTTCATCAGTGTTCATCTATGTTTACACACTTCAGAAGAATGGAAGGTTTTTATCAGGGTTGTCTTCCGGACCGTTTGATCTCACACTCACACCAACAATCTTCTGCAGGCCTACGGCACACTCAGCTGCATGCAGGTTGTGGCCAGTCATATGCTGCATCACTTATCATAATAGAAGATTGTGGCCAGTCATAATAGAAGATTGTGGCCAGTCATATGCTGAATAACTTATCATAATATATTCATTCAGCAATCTATTCATTCAGTAATATATTCACTCAGTAATATATTCATTCGGTAATATATTCATTCAGCAATCTATTAATTCAGTAATATATCCATTCAGTGATATATTCATTCGGTAATAATTTGCATTCAGTTATATGTTCATCTATATTTTGGTGCTTGGCCTTAGTGCAAGCAAACGGGCTGGCCCCCTCAACCTCACGCCTCGTAATACGACATACTATTAATGTTTGTATGTTTGTTTTAATTCAGTGCTCATCCATTAGCATGCAACATATGACCTTACGTATTTCAGTCCAGCAGTGGCCAGGCAGACTAAGAGGGTCTTGGCCAGCTCAACCCCAATGTATGAAAGTGAGTATTACGGGCTGTAGCCATGAGATAAGAAGAAGTCAACCACCTGGACATGCACACATGTAGCTGCCTGGGAGGTAAGTAGGGGACGGCAATATGATATCACATGCTTTCATGTCATCACATGATATCATATGATGCCGGCAGTCAGACTAGGCTAAAGTGACCATTTATATACAACATCATATAAAACATTTCCTATGATATCAAATGATATCATGCTCGCCTTTGGTCAGCATCATATGATATGCCGGCCCCTAAAGGTAAGCCAGTGCTGTTTCAGCAAACTAGGTAGTGGTGGTGATAAATGGAGACTCTTGGTCGTCGTAGGAAAAATCCCACTTTACAGATGGGGTACTTCTCTTCATATTTCTTTTGCAATGCTCATAAGTCCCTTGGGACTCGTTCAAGCCGCTGGCACATCGTGGCCTTGAGTAGGGCACCATGATTATATATCCATCATCATTATCAGCATCATCACCAACATCATCATCGTCGTCACCGCCATCTCCACCAACATCATCACCATCCTCACCATCATCATCACCATCATCATCGCCGTCACAATCATCACCATCATCAGTACCCTTGACCCGCTGAACCTATCCCTGTTACTAAGTTACTAAAACTACTACCTATCAATACCCATAGGATACGGTGAACTCTCTGCCTCTCCCCCTCTCTCTCCCCCTCGCCCTCCCCCTCTCTCCCTCTCTCCCTCTCTCTCCCTCCACTCTGCTCAACACCACATTGACCCTACCTGCCGCAGCAACTTGGCAACTTTCTGCTTGTCCTCGGGGCATAGGTCTTGTAGCGTGCTACATTTGGGCTGCACTGTCGCATTCAGCGGCGGCTTAACCCTCTTCTGCACATGTGGAAAGGAGGATTGCATATTCAAAAGACAATAAGAGAGCTAACTCAACCTGGTGAATAAAATCTGCTAATGCAACTATTGTGCGCGAGGTTCCTTCCCAACCCTACCCAACCCAACCCAATGAGGTTCCTTTCCAGCGTTGGTGTCATGTATGATGGTTTGTATAGGAGTGTAGGAGGCTGTGATAGTTTGTGTAGAAGTGTAAAGGGATATTATAGTTTGTGTAGGAGTGCAGGAGGCTATGATAGGAGGCTATGATTTGAGCAGAAGGCTATGATTTCATTAGGAGGCTATGATTTGTTTAGGAGGCTGACAGGTTTGACAAGGAGTGTAGGAGGCTATAGAAAGACGAGTGGAGTGGCTGGCTTCCGCTAGTCTGCTTTGTATATACGTTTGCACAGCCTTTCTGGCAGCAGCAGCTTCTAGGCAGCTCCCTTGACTGGCTATTCAGCCAAACCTGACGCAACTTAGTGTACCTTGAAGCTAACACAACTAGCTACTAACTTTCCCGTGCTGCTGCAATCTTGGTGCTTAGACCAGTAAATGGCTCAAGGATTTGCCAAGAAGCTACTAAGAAAAGCTGAAAAGTAAAGCCATGTTTGTTAGGTGACTTAGTCTTCAGGCTGCTCACTGTCTGCAGGCACAGTAATTCTGGATAATATAAATGATAATGACTGCATTTCTCCTGGTGCCCTACTGGACTCCAAATATGCCCTTGGCTTGACAAAGTCAAGGAGGACTTATGAGCATCAGGCACAAAGAAGAAAATGAAAGACAAATGCTACTGCACCACACTCTTGGGTACAGAATGTAACCACTTAGGTGGATACAGTTTAAAGACAGGTCCTTGTTTCTCTTTTGGGGTCACACATGGCAGCTTCTACCTGCTCCATTTGCCAGCCATTGGCTCAAGCCCAAAGCTTTCAGCTGCATTGAAATGTCCATCATATCAGCTTTAACACGCACTAGCTAGCTCCAGGTTTGGCCCAAGGGTGGAGCAATGGAGCTGCCTAGAAGCTGCTACGCGTAGCCCAATAAAGAAAAAGTGATACAGGTCCAGGTCTTTGGGGGCTGAAGTGGTGTCATCATAGTTTTTATTTTCAGCTACGAGCAGCAGCTTCTAGGCAGCTCCCTGATCCAGCCACTAGGCTAAGATCCAAGATTTTGACAGTTCTGTACAGTGAATTCTGTCAGCTTCCAACTGCACTAGGTTGCCTCAGATTTGGCTGAATAGCCTGTCAGGGGAGCTGCCTAGAAGCTGCTGCTTATACCTGAAAATAAAATACTGGGTGCCATATATATTGGGCATTGAATGCCAGGCCTCTATGCAAAGGCTTGTTTATGCTTGTCTTGAGATTTGTTGCGTTGCTCTTGAGCATGCGTGCATCAGTTGCTTATCCAGTATGAAGCCATGTGTACTCAGAGTGTGCTTGGTACTCATTTGCATGATGTTCTAGATCCTAAGTGGGTGGAGTGCCTGAGACCGGGCAACGCAACAAGTGAATAGCTATGATGACCATGCCAACCATGCCAGCAGTTCGAACTATGCAACGCGTTCGAAGGTGTCAAGCAGGCCCAACCTGAGCTCCATCGGGCTTGTGCTTCTGCATAAGGATTTTGCGATGTCTCCATTAATCGCTAGCTACATGTTCCTTCCCGGTGCAATTCTCAATAGCGAGGCTACGCTTTGATTTACAAGGAGGATAGCGACAAGTAGTGATGCAGCGAGTGGTGTTGCTGGCACAGCACACGCGGCAAGCAAGGCGTATAGGTATGGTCTCGACAGTTGACTGTTCAAATATGTTTACAGAGGACAGCTAAGGCGACGACCAACTTCCTTCCGTATTAGTACCACCAAACAGAAGCGGTACAGTGACGCAGGCTACGTTCTCCTTCTTGAAAGTGGAAGTCGATTTCGCACTCGATTGCTCTTGAAGCCCAGAAGACCAGTCACTTAGCTTGCAAACCTCTTCCTATCGCTCATTCCTGGTTAACACACTTGCACCTGTTAGTCCAAGCTTGTCTCCCTAGTTTTGACATTGTTGTCTTCCTCGTTGGACTGAAAAATGTCCTGCGACTGCGCCGGTCATGAGAAAGGACGGTCGATGCGGGGGGGGGGGGCTGACGAAAGGTAGCTTGATTTCGAGCTGTTTTCCTCTCCTGATTCTTCTAGATTTGTAGATGTATGCTACTCCTAGTTTCTGTCTGAGTATGAAGCTTCTGTATTTTCCCCATGCCTTATTTGTAACTCGGTCTTTGCAGCGGTGGAGAAGCGCGAGGTACAGAGGCGAGCTCACGAGGCTGCCTATGGAGAAATCGAAAGGTAAGAGAAGAGATGAATGAGAGAATGAGGAAGCTCGTGCGTGTGCCCATGTCGCTCATGACATGTCAATTGCCTTACCTAACCTGACCTGGCCGACCACTCCTTCTGGGCTTAGGTATTACACCGCGCAGAAGGCAGTGGATCAATCTGGTGGCCACCAGCTCATGTACGATATGAGGCGAATGAACCGAGAGGCCAAAGAGAGGCAAGCAGAAGCTCAGCTGCTGGATTCTGCATACCAGGTATGTAGGGGTAACAGGGGGTGCTCTACAATGTATAGCTTTCAGCTCTAGCTATGCAGCATACTAGGTTCTCCAATCTTCTGCAGCTGGAATGTCTGTTATATTAAGTGAGCTAAATGTGTGGGTACACCCTATTAATTGATTATCAACAATAATACTTAAGAAAGCCTGCATGGGACATGGGCGCATCAACAGAGGTTGGAGGAGAGCTGGGGCTAGTTTTTTTTTGCACTTCTGTGATGGCTCATAGCTAAAGGAACTAGACCACGTGTTTCAAGAAAAGGGGAAGGGAAAGTTGACATTAGCTTTTCATAGGACACCATGACACTCTCTCCTCTTCAGTTGGGAGGAGGTGCTGTCTCATACTGCCGGATTGCTGTGTGGTGCTGCTGTCGGAGCGTGAGGCGGAAAATATTTTTGGAGGAGATGGGGCAAAAGTACTACCACCACCGCAAGCACCACCACCCCTACCCACACACCACCACCACCCCACATACCACATACCACCACCTGGAGTTGAGCGAAGATGCACTAGCTCGTGCCCGGAGACAGGGCTACATCCTTGGTGTTAGTCAACCAAGTAATGATAACGCCTTGTAGGGCGTGGTATTAAGGGAGCCCCGTCTTCCGGTGGTAGAGAACGGGCTGCTACTTTTCCTGGACAAAGCTACCATGAGGGTTGACAGCGACCGCACACCTGTAGGGATTCAAACCCTGCACCTTCTTGTTTCGACGTGCTCTACCATTGAGCCAGTCGTCGAAACGTGATAGATGGGGCAATGTATACATTAGATGTTCTGTCTCAGCATCTCTACCCAGTGTTTTTCTTTTTAGCTAAAAGCAGAAGCTTCTCAGCAGCTCCCCTGACCATCTATTCAGCCAAAGCTAATGCAATCTAGTGTGCCTGAAAGCTGATAGAGTCCACTGTCCTGAACTTTCAAAATCTTGGGGCTTAGCCCAGTGGCTGGCTTCAGGAGCTGCCTAGAAGTTGCTGCCCGTAGCTGAAACAAGAACGCTATCTCTACCCTGTTGCAAAGGCAATAAACGCAATGCCACCCATTATGCATTTTACCCAACTTTTTACTCCGTCTGTAGAATTATGATTTAGATAGACATCGTTAAGGGTCTTGAGCTCCTCTTTCACAATATGCAATAGCATGGCATGCAAGTTTTTGGTGGAGCCTCCCCTTCTGGGGGGCGGAAATCCCCAGATTCACCCTATTGCCCGTCTGTCTGACCGACGACCGAGCAACATGCATTTTAATTTGAGGTTGCCAACAAGCTGCCACCATGTTAAACATATCGCAGTGCCGCTGCAAAATTATTAAATTCCATTATATTGTCATAGACAGGCTATAGTTAACCCAAGACAATCCCGCTTCACAGCATCCAGAGGGGGTCTTCCAACCATCCTCAAGCTCACAGGGAACAAGCAATAAAGCAATATAGGGTATAATAGGGCGGCAGCCACACTGTTTCTTTTCGTAGGACGCATTGTAAATGTAGTGACTTGGTGGACCCCGGTGCGATGCGCTGCCCCTCAAACCCTGCGGAGCGCAAAGCGCAGAGCCCGGGGGGGTCCGGGGGGTATTTCTGACCAGTTAAGCCAGATCCATGCGTCGCGCCGTCGCCATACAGCGAAAAAATAATGACGGAATGGCTGCTCGTCGTTGGAAAGAAAAAGAGTGACCTGAACTGCTGTTTAATATCTGTGTAATATACAATATTAATATGTATATAATATATTACATTTAATATCTTTGTGTAATATCTACCAGTCGCTGGCATCCTGGCTCACTGAATTGTCCCATGTGCCAACTCAAACTTTGTAATTTGCAGGGGGAGAAGGCTAGACATTTGTCTATCACTCGAAGAGAAGAGGAAGAGAAGATGGCAACCGCATTGGCAAGACGTGAACACGAAACAGTGCGCAAGGATAAGGAGGTCCAGCGCCTCCGTGAGCAAAGTTCTGAACTGAAAGAGTGAGTTCTAGCAACTACACATGCCGTGTTTTTTGGCGGAGCCCCCTCTTCAAGGGGGCGGGAGCCCCCAGGGTTACCCATTTGTCCGTCCGACCGATAAATTTCTTGAAGCCTGACACGTCATCCAACGGTCGCGTTACTAACTCGCTTCGGTCAGCTCCATCGTTGCCACCTTTCATTCCGTTGCCAACACACTCCGCGTCGCTTGCGACGCTGCATAGGACTTGTTCATTTCAGAATTCTGCAGGCCAGGACGAGTAGGTACTTGGGCTACTCCAGCCTGATTCCAGGATTGTTGCATTGCCATTGCATTGCAGAGTGCGAAGCGCGGAGCCTGGGGGGTTTGTGGGGTTCATGTGTCGCCATGCAATGTCGGAATGGCGATGCAGTGGTGACATATTGCTGGGAAACATAAGTATCCATATGGTGATATCGGCTATCTTGAGGTGAAGTCTTCGATTCTTCAGTTTCGCCGGATGGGTCTCATTTTCAAATACCAGATGTTTATGCCTGGGCATTTTGGCAATGATAGATTGGTAGTGGGCATATCAGCCTGAGGTAGTAGCCAGATAGGTTATTCGAATTTAAATTGTTACATGGTTCTTCAGCCAACTCTGGGCTGTGCACCGTCTGCCAATTCCAAGTCCCCCCCGTGTGATACCCACAGAAACATGGGAGCGCAATAAGCCCGATAGGTTAGAAGCTTGGTTGGTTGGACGGTGTCTTTTTTTGTTCGGTGTCTTATCTGGTTTTGTTGGTTGGTCAGTGTCTTTTTTGGTTGGTCAGCAGCCCCCCACCATCCCCACCATCAACTTCACCCCCACCATGTGGGTGGGTGGGTGGGTGGGGAGGGTCCTTGCGTGAAAGGACGTGCCGTCTCAACAGACCATCTGAAATAGAACACAACCACTGACGACGATGATGATGATGATGTTTTTTCGGGTGCCCTACTGGACTCCAAATGTACTTGCGGCTCGACAGATTCAAGGGGTACTCAAACTTACACTGCTCTGAATTCTGTATAGCTGGTCTGATTTCTTCCACTTGGTCGGAGGTGACATGACTAGGATTTGAAGATCATACCGTTGTTTGAAATTTGAGCATCATACCGTTTTGACTGGTTTGTTTGGGCATGAAATATCTGTCGGTGTTTTTTACCCGACAATGCATCACCACTGCATCTCCATTCCATCGTTGCATGGCAGCGCATGAGTTTTATGCTGCCCTCCAAACCCCTCAGGCTCCGCGCTCCGCCATGGCTACACTTCAATCCTGAAATCAGGCTTGAGTATCCTAAGTAGCTACTCAACCTGGCCTATGGAAATCTGAAATAAAAAACACTGATGAAATATCTGACAGAAGAATAAGCTGAGCCTGCCATGTCCCATCCTCCCTGCTATAGCCCCACTCCCACTCCTTCCTCCTCCCCATCACCCACACCCCTCACTCCCCACCACCCCCCACCACTCCCTCCATTCTCCCCGTCACCCAAACCCTCTCTCTCCACCACCCACACCACTCCCTCCCTTCTCCCCATCACCCACACCTTCACTCCCCCCCACCCACCACTCCCTCCCTTCTCATCACCCACCACTCCCTCCCTTCTCATCACCACTCTCTGTTATAGGCTAGCCGAGAAGATTCGTATTGCTCGGATCAACAAGGAGCGCGGCCTCCAGCTTAAAGAGAAGACGCAGATCAAGCAGCAGCAGCGCGAGTATGAGCAAGCTTATGACAAGTATCTGCATGAGACTGACGCGGCTGCAGTGGCCAAAGAGGAGGAGCTCCAGGCCCGCAGGCGTGAACAGAACTGTGCGGCTCGTGTGGTGTTGGAGGAGCAGATGCTGGTGCGCACGACTGTCTGTGGCTGTATTTTTTAATCATTTTTTGAACCACTCGAAACCAATCTTGCAATTAAGCGCACATTGTATTTGCTGTGTTTGCGACTGGAATATACTATACTTGTGGTTGTTTGTTATGTAAATGTTGATGTATTTGCCAACTACAAGGTCCAAGCCTTGGCTTTCAACCTTGCATGTGTTTAAGAGACACACTCGCCAATGCATCATCCGGCTCTTGCGACAGAAAACAGCTGTTGCCCACATCATTGCCTCGTCAAGCTGCTGGCGGCCGCTTGAGTAAATCATGTGTGCTGTCCAACATGCAGGAAACAGCTGTTGCCCACATCATTGCCTCGTCAAGCTGCTGGCGGCCGCTTGAGTAAATCATGTGTGCTGTCCAACATGCAGGAAACAGCTGTTGCCCACATCATTGCCTCGTCAAGCTGCTGGCGGCCGCTTGAGTAAATCATGTGTGCTGTCCAACATGCAGGAAACAGCTGTTGCCCACATCATTGCCTCGTCAAGCTGCTGGCGGCCGCTTGAGTAAATCATGTGTGCTGTCCAACATGCAGGAAACAGCTGTTGCCCACATCATTGCCTCGTCAAGCTGCTGGCGGCCGCTTGAGTAAATCATGTGTGCTGTCCAACATACAGGAAACAGCTGTTATGTGCTGTGCCGACAGTCCTAAACGCCCATTAAACTCTTTTGTATTTATAGCAATTCAGGGGATGATTTGGAAGTTGGTTTTCGAAACATGTCGGACTCTGGACTTCGTATGTCAAATTTTGTCTGAAATCTGAGAATTCTGGCAGTATCCTGTGGGCTTCGGCCTGAGAACAAGTACAAAGTCTGACCTCTGAACCCAATTCATCCCCTGAATTGCTGTAATGCTTAATGCTAATAGTTTGCTAATACTATTAGTTCCAACGCTTTAATTGGTTGTTCAATGAATGGTGCAGGAGAAGCAAGAGATGATGAAGCTGGCAGAGCAGGAGGCTGTAAGGGAGCGGGCGATGGTGGATGAGGTGGTGCGACGAATCATGGAGGAGGACATGGCAGAGGCTGCGTTGCGAAGACAGAAGCAGGACGAGACAAAGCTCTTCATCGCCAACTTCCTGGTGCAGCAGGAGGCTGCCCACAGGGCGCGCCAGGCAGCACAACAACAGGAGGACCGCAGGATCAATGATCACTGGCAGATGGTGCGGGACCGCGAGGAGGCGGAGGCGCAGAAGAAGGCCCTGCAGAAGGATGTGGCAGACCGCATGTACGAGAAGGTTAAGAAAGAGCTGGAGCAGCAAGCACTGGCCAAGATGGAGGAAGAAGATCTGATCAACTTGCTACATGCAGAGGAACTGGAGGAGAAGCACCGCTTGGAGGACGAGGCGAGACTGAGGAAGGCTGAGCAGATGCGGGCTGAGATCCAACGAGCCAACGCGTACCAGAAGAGGCTGAAGGAAGAGCGTGACGAGCAAATGAAGCAGGAGGAGGAGGAGTTCCGACGAAAGATGCTGGCCAAGTTTGCTGAGGACGACCGCATCGAGCAGATGAACGCGCAGAAGCGACGCATGAAGATGGCAGAGCACCAGCGCCAGGTCCAGGATATGGTATCGGAGAAGCGGCGTATGTACGAGGAGCAGAAAGCTCGCGAGGAGGCGGAGATTGCAGGCCAGCAGCTTGAGGACGAGAGGAAGCTGGCCATCATTGAGGAGGAGCGTAGAGCCCTGCTGCGTGAGGCCGCTGAGCTGCGTGAGTATTTGCCTCGCGGCGTGATTAGGGACCAGAACGACATGGCGTATATCAACAGTGTCGCTCAGGGGCAGCAGCAGCAGCAACAGATAGGTGGCAACGGGTACCAACAACAGATGGCTGGAAGTGGCAGGCGCCAATGATGGCGATTCGATTTTTCCTGGTGCCCTACTAGACTCCAAATGTGCCCGTGGCTTGACAAAGTCAACGGGAACTTAATAACAGGCTGCGTGCGAATGGAATGGCGTGCTTCCCCATTTTTGTATGCGCTGCATCGCCATTCCGTCGCTGCATGGCGACGCATGGGTCCAGCTAAATTAGTAAGAAATGCCCCCTGGAACCCCCCCGGGCTCCGCGCTCCGCGGACTCTGGGGGTAGCTCATGGCACTGGGGTCGCACCAAGTCGCTCAATTTGCGACGCGTCGCGCGAAAAGAAAAACAGCGAGCTGCCCACTTGAGCAAAAGTAGATGTAGTGTTCATGGTATTTTAATTTGATTGCCTTTGTGACGCAGGCCAGTAGGAATATCTCGGTCTTATATTGTTACACGTGCCTGCAAGAATAAATAAATAGTGCCCCTTACCACGAGGCGTAAGGTTGAGGTGGCCAGCCCGTTTGCTTGAACTAGGGCTAACCACCATGTCTACAAAAGCTCCATTATAATCAGTGCAACTGCCTGTGTGCAGAAGTGGCTGCATAGGGGTGTTCGTGTTTGAAACAAGTACCATATATGACAGACTTAGACACTCGTCGCATGTGGTATGTATATACTTAGTATGTGTCAAAACCATGACATTCGTGTATGTACACACATATCCATGTATGTACACACATATTGAAACGTCGTATGGTTGGTAGCATGAACTATCAGCCTCCAGGCTCTGCCCACCGATCTTGGGCGGAGTGTGTGGGCAGTCGGACACTACTGCACCTCACATGATGCAGTCACATGTGATGGGTGCAGGCATGATAATGTGTAACAAAGAAGTCCCCTGCATCCTGTTTGTTCTTATTTTATTATATGCTATATCACTTGCCTTGGTGAATTTGAACATGGTTACATGGCTCCAGCCTTCAAGGCTGCTCGCCATCTTCGGTAGTAACCTAATCGATTCAAATCTCAATCTTTGGCAATAACATAATCGATTCAAATAATCAAATCCCAATCTTTGGCAGTAACATAATTAATTCAAATCTGAAGACTGTAAAACAACCAACGCACATGCCTGGTTTTGTGGAAAGGTCAAAGAGTACAAGCATTCTGCTCCGGCATGTAGTGCTTCGGCATGTACAAGCAGTCTGCTCCGCCATGTCCTGTACCGCCATGTACATGCACGTCGATAAGTTTTGCGCCTCTTGTTTCCCCCTCTTAAATAAGCTAAACCTCTTGAAAGCTCTTGTGGCTTGAAACAAGTCGAATACAAGAGCGGCAAGCAGTGATTGATACACCACTTGTGCAAGACATGTCTCCAAGAGCCTCGCAAGAGGATGCGTCATGCAAGCGAATGCTTCTTACGTTCTCATCTGTCGCCCTTCGACAGATGGGGGGCTTCGAATTCGATTCGAACAAGGCGGAAAATGGTGGTTCGGACTTGGTTTTAGGACCAAGCCATGAAGTACAGCCTCAGGTACTGCCGTGGCCACGATCACGACTTGATTCTGACCTGAATCGATCATCTTTCAAAAGCCGCTTCCTAAAGCGTTCTCACTCAGGGAACCGACCGATTATCTGAGGAGTATCTAGATACGTACCTGCTTATTTCAAATTATTATCTCAGATATTTATCTCAGATACCGAACAGATATTATCTAGATAGTATCTAGATATCACAGATACTGGTGCATAGATACTAATATCTGTAGTATCTAGATACTGCCTAGAGAGTATCTAAACAATATCTAGATACGGATATCTGTATTTCTAGATACTGCCTAGAGAGTATCTAGACAATATCTAGATACGAATATCTGGTCTTCTAGATACTGTTTAGATAGCTTCTAGACAATATCTGAAACCGTACATGCGCCTGTATCTGTGGTAGCTAGATAACATCTAGATAGTATCTGTAAAATATCTAAGACAAATATCTGAGATAATAATTTGAAATTAGCAGATACGTATCTGGATACTCTTCAGATAATCTCGAAATTGTATTACAAATTGTTCATGGTGATCATAAAATCATCCCATGAGTTAGTTTACATACATCTAAAGTAGAGTTGTAATTTTCAACAACTTGATAGACAGGTAGCTACAATTAAACACCATTATGCATGCAAACTGACCCACTACTGTAACGCAAACCCCACTCATAACAGTTCTAACTCTTTTGACAGCTTCTGACCAAAAATAAATCAACAAATTATAATAAGCAAGCAACCTCACAAATTACGTGCTACCCCTCATCCTACCAGTTGTGCAATTTGTGATACATGGCAGTGCATTACTCCATTAGATTGTCAGCAAGGCAACTAGCTACAAGACACGTATTCCTTATATGGGAATTCTATGCTAGGTACCGCACCTTCACTAGCTACTAATCCTACTATGTCTGTGAGTAATGAAGTCTCAAGAGATCCCATCCTTCAAGACTCAAGAGTGCCTAACAGCCAGCCCTCTTTATAGCAGGTAGCCTTGCTCCTACACTCTAGTACCTATCTAGCTATCTACCTAGGGGGCCTTTTTTCCCCGGCCCCGGCCTCGGCCTGTAGGTATTGAATTGGAAGCCTCGACACTCAAGGAAAATGCAGCATCGATTATGTGTAATAAAGTATCAAGAGATCCCATCCCTCAAGAGCGCCTAACAGCTAGCCCTCTTTAGAGCAGCTAGCCCCACTCCTAGACTCCAATACCTGTCTAGCTATCTACCTAGGTGGCCTTTCTTCTCCTGCCCCGGCCAGTAGGTTTTGCATCGGGAGCCTTGACACCAATGGCAGTACCATCTGGGAGTGCGGTGGATGAGGTGGGAGCAGGCGAGCAGCTGCAGATTTATCCAATCCGTAGATGCTACCCAGGTCCAAGTGTGCTACCTTCTTCTTTACCGGGCTCCCTCATCCTTGGCAGTCGGTTGGCCTCAACGTGCTACCCTCATCCTTGGCAGTCGGTTTCATTGCCAAGCACTCCATGGGCCAAGCTATTGCCACGCGATCCATGGCACCAATTGCCTCCACAATACTCGATCAAGTCCTCCCACGCCCCAATGGAAGCATCCTTGACGTAAGCACATGAACAAAGCATATGGGAAGATTTTTCATGTTGGAATTGTGCACCACATATATTATGAGTGACGACAGGGACCAGCGGTGGAGGGAGCGAGACATGAGCGGAGGCAGGGACCAGTAATGGTTGGCAGGCTACATGAGCGGAGGCATGGACCAGTATTGGACGGCAGGCTACATGAGCGGAGGAAGGGATCAGCAATGCAAGGTAGGCTACATGAGTGAAGACAGGGCCCAGCAATGGAAGGCAGGCTACATGAGTGGAGGCAGGAACCAGCGATGGAGGGCAGGCTATATGTATGAGAGGGGGCCAGGCCGAGGGACCCGCAATTGAAGGCAGGCTACATGAGCTAGGGCAGGGACCAGCAATTGAAGGCAGGCTATCTGAGCATGGGGTGAGCTATCTCTTAAAAGCATTCCCATGCAAGACAATACATGCATGACTAACCCCGTATAGTCTGGTTGACTCATGGAACTAAGTATCAAAATAATGCAATTATATTGATGCCCATGGGCAGGCAAGAGTGTAAGATGTATCCTACCCTCCAGTGGATGGGACTGCAACCTCTCGGAGGCATCAGTAGCCTCAGTGTCCCACTTAGTGTAGACCACGTCCTTCACTTGGAAATCTCCCTACATAAATGAGGGACCCGATGAGCTGAGTGAGATGCTGTGAGTGATGAATGCGCTGAGTGAAGATATTAGCTAAGAGATGAGATGAGCTGAGCGAGATGATGCGCTAAGCGATGAAAAAAGTTGAGTAAGATGCACCATGTGAGGAGATGCAATGAGTGATGAGATGAGCTGAGTGAGATCATGCGATAAGAGATGAGATGAGTTGAGTGAAATGCACTATGTGATCCTTTGCGCATAGTGATGAGATGAGCTAGGTCAGATGAAATGAGTGAGATGCACTGATTGATGAGCTGAGCTGAGCGAGATGCGCTAAGTGAGAAGATAAGCTTAATGGGATGAGCTGAGCGAGATGAGCTGAGCGAGATGAGCTAAGCGAGAAGATAAGCTGAATGGGATGAGCTGAGCGAGCTGAGCTGAGTGATGAGCTGAGCTAAGAAGGATGCGCTAAGTGAGGAGATGAACTGAGAGAGATGAGATGAGTGAGATGCGCTAATTTTCTGGGCTAAGGGATGAGACAAGCTGAATGAGAAGATGATCTGCACTGCAAATTTAGGCGGTCTTTGGCAGGTCTTTGGCACCCTTTTCCGCCCCCCTGCAGACCCCCCCCCCCCACACACACACACCCACACCCACACCCACACCCACACGCACACGCACACACATGCACCTTTCAAAGCCACATAAAAGCTTGCCTAAGTCCCCAACAAATCAGTAATGCTGAGTGAGCTACGCTGAGTGATGAGATGACCCGAGTAACATGATCTGGGCCAATGAGGATGTCATAAAGAATTAAGAGCTGAACTTACATTGTGATGGCTATCAGTATGGTATGGTGATCTATGAAGGGCAGGGAGCACGGCAAGGGGCTGGGATGTGATAAAGGGCATGCGTTAGAGAGCAATGAAGGGCAGGATGCAGGGTTGTGCATGATGGGGAGGATGGCAGTGAATGCCAGGAGAGGGGAGTATGGCATGGAAGGTCAAGGGGACCAGATCAGGGCAGGGCGGACAGCAGGACAGGGCATCGCGTACCCAAGGCGCCAGCTTCTGGGGGTATGTTGTTGGCCTGCAAGCATTCCAAGTTGTTGGGGGATGGGTCAATGGGTAAGAGAATGGGTAAGAGCACAGGCATGGGCATGGGCATGGTGGGGTTTCAGGCGACTAACGAAGTAAGATCCAGAATTAGGTGCAGCTAAGAATCCAGGAGGCAAGGATAGCTGAATCGCGGTGAGCGATGGGCATTTTCGGGAGTAGGGGGGATGAAAAGAAGCCCAGATCTTGCAGGCAGCCCTCTCTGAAATCCAATCGCGATGGGATTGAATGGAGCCTTTGTAATATTCGGTGGCATTCTCGGAATGTTTCAACTATTCATCACAATAGCAAGCGCAATGAGCGATGCAACGCCTGCGACTCTGATCGCTTGCTGGTTTGAAATGCGTACCAGCGGAAACTGGCGTTTGGTCCTGCCGATTCGAGCGAAGGGGCGCGGGGTATATGCCAGGGGTGTATGGCCTTGGTGCCCTGGGCTGTGCTGGGAGTGTGCGTGAAGCATTTGCAGAAGGGGGCAGATTCCTTCAAGCCATGCTGTGCCAGGACAGGTCTTGCAGATTGTCACTGTAGGACTGCCATTGCTGTTTCTGTCGAGTTTGCCAAGCACTTAACCGCATCATGGCAGTGATTAATCTCTGATATAAATAGACTGGCCCACATATACCGGGAAATACAATTAACGGTATCATTACTATATTTCAATGCATGGACATGAATTGTGTTCAAGATCCGTTTATTTCAACTAGACACCTGCACTCCTAGGCATATTTTTAAACTATCTTTACACGGATGATGTAACAAGTAACACTGTAACAGAGTTCAAATTCACGTACCCGGTATCCGGTTCTTTGAAGTATGGAGTGGTACTGCCTGTGTTTACTCCACCAGCAGACGGCGAGCAATTTAATTCCCTTCGTTCCACGGGAGGTATGATAATATATTCCTGGTTTCTGTGGGTAGATGACACTTAGCAACACGGAGTCAGGGCAGCTGAAAACATTATAGCAATCCAATCGAATCCGTTTTAAGGAGGTTACTGCAGGCGCATTATATGTTGGCGGAAATAAGAGATGGCGGATGGCACCCAAAATCAAGGTTGGTGGATGTTACAGATTTTGGGCGCTCCATTGATTGGCCCAGGTTACCAAGGGCGGATGGCGGAATTCTTTTTACATTTTTCGAATTCAAACCAGATTCAAGTGTGACTTCAATGAGTTATCCTAGGCATAAGCTGGAGTAAACAAAATATTGGAAACTGTCACCCTGCGTATACAACTTGAGGAGGGCTGCCCCCCCCCCCCCCCCCCCCCCCCCCCCCCTGAATTATAAATCCCCCCCCAACTTCACCCCCACTTCAGCCCCTAACTTCAGGCTCCCACCTTACAGCACCCACCCTATAGCACCAAAAGCTGCATGGCATGAAGTGGGGAAATAGCAATGCCGTGGTGCCCTAAAGAGCGTCTGCGAGATTCAGAAAGGTGCGAGGTTTCGAAAACACAACACTTCAACTCTGCAGATCACCAGACTAGGCAGATGCCTGCAATATGAGAACATGACTAATTCAGCTGGTCGTCTGCTGTACATATAGCAGACCACTGCTGAACTAGCAGCTGTCTAGCAGCTGTACAAATAATATAAAAGGGTGGCCCCTGCAAAGTACAGACACGATGTGCTGGAGCTGCTCTACATATTATCTGCCACACCTGCAATCTAAACACAACACTTCAACTCTGCAGATCACCAGACTAGGCAGATGCCTACAATATGAGCACATGACTAATTCAGCTGGTCTTCTGCTGTACATATAGCAGACCACTGGACTAGCAGCTGCCTAGCAGCTGTACATATAATATAAAAAAGGTTGGCGCCTGCAATGGACAGACCTTATGAGCTGGAGCTGCTGTACATATTGTCAGCCACGCCTGCAATCTAACCACAACACTTCAACTCTGCAGAACACCAGACTAGGCAGATGCCTGCAATATGAGCACATGACTAATTTAGCTAGTCGTCTACAGTACATATAGCAGACTCCTTCTGGACTAGCAGCTGCCTAGCAGCTGTACATATAATATAAAAAGGTTGGCGCCTGCAATGGACAGACCATACAAGCGGGAGCTGCTGTACATATTGTCTGCCACGCCTACAATCTAAACACAACACTTCAACTCTGCAGATCACCAGACTAGGAAGATACCACCAATATGAGCACATGACTAATTCAGCTGGTCGTCTACAGTACATATAGCAGACCACTTTTGAACTAGCAGCTGCCTAGCAGCTGTAAATACAATATAAAAAAGGTGGGCGTCTGCAATGGACAGACTATATGAGCTGGAGCTGCTGTACATATTGTCTGCCACGCCTGCAATCTAACCACGCACATCACTTCAACTCTGCAGATCACCAGAATAGGCAGATGCCTGCAATATGAGCACATGAGCACAGCCGGTCGTCTACAGTACATATATCAGACCACTGGATTAGCAGCTGCCTAGCAGCTGTACATATAATATAGAAAGGTTGGCGCCTACAATGGACAGACCATACGAGATGGAGCTGGTCTACACATTTTCTGCCACGCCTGCAAGCTAAACACAACACTTCAACTCTGCAGATCACCAGACTAGGCAGATGCCTCCAATATGAGCATATGACTAATTCAGCTGGTCGTCTACAGTACATATAGCAGACCACTGGACTAGCAGCTGCCTAGCAGCTGTACATATAATATAAAAAAGGTTGGCGCCTGCAACGGACAGACCCTAGGAGCTGGAGCTGCTGTACATATTGTCTGCCACGCCTGCAATCTAGACACAACACTTCAAATCTGCAGATCACCAGACTAGGCAGATGCCTGCAATATGAGCACATGACTAATCTAGCTGGTCGTCTTCAGTACATATAGCAGACCACTGGACTAGCAGCTGTTCATAGCATATAAAAAGGTTGGCGCCTGCAATGGACAGACCATATAAGCTGGAGCTGCTGTACATATTGTCTGCCACGCCTTCAATCTAAACACAGCACTTCAACTCTGCAGATTGCCAGTCTTAGCAGATGCCTGCCACATGAACACATAACTAATTCAGCTAGAATGCTGTACGTATTGTACATTTCTAGATTAGCAGCTGTACATATAATATAAAAGGTTGGCGCCTGCGATGGACAGACCATACGAGCTGGAGCTGCTCTACATATTGTCTGCCATGCCTGCAATCTAAACATATCACTCAACTCTGCAGATCGCCAGACTAGACAGCAACCTGCAACATAAGCACACAACTAATTCAGCTAGAATCTTGTATGCATCACAGATCACTAGATTGGCTGCTGTACATATAATATACAGCTGTACATATCATATAAAAAGGTTGGTGCCTGCAATTGACAGACAAGCAGAGCTGGAGCTGCTCTTCATATCGATTGCCACGTCGCAATATTAACACAGCACTTCACTCTGCCAGATGGCCAGACGAGGCATGTGCTGCAGCATGAACACATACTGGGTTTCGGGGTTGGAGTTGGGGGGGGGGGGGGGGGGGGGGGGGGGAGGATCACAGAGTATTTTTCGGGTTGCGTTTGTGGTGCGGTGGGTGGTTGGGTGTGTTGGGGTGGTGTCTGCATCTGGTGGTGTGGTGGGTGTGGTGGTGGTGGGGGGGGGGGGGGGGGGGGGGGGGGGGGGGGGGGGGTGGGGGGGGGGAGGGGGGGGGGGATCACAAGAGTTTTGCGTGTGCGTTTGTGGTGCGGTTGGTGTTGGTGTGTTGGGGTGGTTTCCCTAGCATCGGTGTGTTGTTGTGGTGGTGGTGTTTGTGGTGTGTGTGTTGTGTGTGTGTGTGGGTGTGTGGGGGGGGGGGGGGGGGGTGTATGTCCTTGTGGGTCACCACATTATTTTTTGTTTTTGGCGTGTTTGATTTTATTCGCATGATGGGCTCTTGGGTGTGTGTGGGGTTGCGAAGGACCACTATGCTGTGATGTGCTAGGAGAACCCAGGGTGGGTCTCACAATATGTGTGGTTTATTTATGTGGTGTGTGGGGTGTTGGTGAGGGTAAAGATCGCAATACTGGAATGTGTTGGATGAAGTTTAGGGGAGGGTTGGGGGGGAGGAGGTTATGGGCAGTAGAGATGCAGTCCTGCCAAGATCTCTGTCTGCGGTGTTCGTTAGCTTAGGAGTGCTGGTATGTGCGTATGTAAGGGGGAAGGTGGTAGTGTGTTTGTGGTGGGAGGGGAATGCAAAGATGCAAAGAGTAAGGGCGACAAGCTAAGCTGCCTGTAGATGTGTGGGTTTGGGGGTCAGCAATATTGAGATTTTTGTGCGTGTTGTGTCCCNGCTGTATTGCGCCGGGGCTGTGAAAAAGGAGTTCGTGAGTTTTAAAACGGTCTGTAGTTGCCACCAAGATATCTTAGAGTCCCCCCCCCCCCCCCCCCCCCCACCCCCTCCTCCTTTTCCCTTGCAGTTGGAGTAGAATGCTCCAGGCAGCAAAATGTTGTGCCACCCTTCTGCCGCCTGCACCAACCGGAACTCCAGCACCACCAATGTGAATCCCCCCCCCTAGCACCACCTCAGCCTCCACAGTTGCCCTTTTGCCCCCACCCACCCCACAGATGCCATCCCCCCCAGCGAACCAAAGCTCCCCAACCCACCACAGGACTCCCCCCCCTCCACCACCACCATTTCAGTTCCTTCGCCTTCCCCAGTCCCAAGCCCAACAAGCACGGATTCTGCACCTCCAGCATTAGGCTCTCCAGTTAGCGCTTGACTCGGACGTTTTAGGACTGCGAATGGGCATTCTTGGGTTGTGCCAGGGTTGTCGACCGGCCACTCTGTACAAGGGAGGTTTTACAGTGCCTGCAGACGAATACAGTCTCGCCGTTTGCTGCGCAACTCGTTCGAAAATTATTTAAACGTCCCAAGTTGCGACGCGCGCTAAGCATTACCTACACGGGAATCCCAGCATCATGGGACATGATGACGTCGCCTATCAATACATTACGCCAGGCTCTAGAGAAAGAATTCGATGGAAGCCGCGAAACTGCTTGTGGCTAATGCTTCATTAATTATCTGCTATTGGCTGTAGCTGGACGTGCGATTGGGTATACGTTGGCTTAGCTAGCTGCAGTTGCGCCAATCCGAAGTTGAGTGAGTTTCGAGGTGCGCCTGGCTCCCTGGAGCTCCGCCGAGATTGTTGAAGTGTATGTCAGTGGTTTGGTTGCGATGCGGCGTAAAATGCGGATGCTCGTGAGTTGCGAGTGTTGCTCGGCTTCTGTAAAGTGCTTGAAGCGTTGATTGGTGAGGAAGAGAATATCTGGAAAACCAGATATCCGAGATAGTCAGGTACGCATCAGACACTCGACCTAATGTACAGTCACTCAGACACGTTACAGAGATTGGCGCGTTCCCTGAGTGCATGGTTCATCATTTACGCGCTTCTCGATTGTGGGAGGGGCTCGAATCCCACTGAACCAGGTCGGGTATGGAATCTAGGCGAATACTACGTATTAGGTGTGGAACCAAATGAAAGAATAGGAGCCCACTAACTCTCGACCGCTG
Source organism: Chlamydomonas sp. ICE-L (assembly GCA_013435795.1). NCBI lineage: Eukaryota > Viridiplantae > Chlorophyta > Chlorophyceae > Chlamydomonadales > Chlamydomonadaceae > Chlamydomonas > Chlamydomonas sp. ICE-L. Next base: position 911,093 of record JACBWV010000506.1, read on the forward strand.
GATGATAAATCTTTCCACCTGGGAGAAAGCGTATGTCGAAAAATAAGGCTGCGAGTGTTCTTCTGGGACATATAGCTAGATTGGTTCACAAAATATACAAACTTATAGAATTATCCATTTATTCAAAATATGAGTTAACACAGACGACCCCTGTAGAAGAGCAGTTGGTGGAAACATTTACACTAGGGGAATTTATAGCAACCCATGCGCTCCTAATCCCAACACCTGTAATGGTGTTCGGTGCAGTGCTTGTGCACACACGCACACACACACCTGCCAAGAAATATATCTTCAGATCACGCATACAACCATATATTCATTTATTACCGCATCGCTGACCAGATGCTACACTGCCAACTGTTCATCTGCAGTTCATCTACAATTCATCTACACTGCCAATGTTATTACAGTTCATTTACACAACCCCCTTCACACATACACTGCCAACTTGCAAAATATACAAGCTCACATCCCTCCCCCAGGCACCTCAGATCTGATTTCAAGAGTGTTCTATCAGTTAGCACAACACACGGTCAAGACACCAGCAGTGGGTATTTCCCCACACCACCAGTGTTTGTGTGATGAAGAGTTTTCCTTGTATTCAATCAGAAACACATGAAGGAATCTACATGCGTATTATTTACCAATTCCTCGGTAATAGTTTCCTCCGTTCTTGTTTCTGTAAAACATGCGCAACCACCATGGGGGAGGAGCCTTCTTCTTCTTCTTCTTTTGCGCCTTCTTCTTCTTCTTGGTCTTGTTACTAGGTGAGGGACCAGGAGGGGGTGGACTCCTATGAGGAGGGGGTGGACTCCTATGGGAGGGGGTGGACTCTATAGGAGGGGTGGGCTTCCTCATAGAAGGGGGCTTCCTCATGGGAGGGGGTGCAGGGTTTGGAGGATGGTGAGGATGGTGAGGGTGGTGAGGGGGAGGGTGGGAGGGGGTGGGGAGTGGGGGGGGATGGGGTGGAGGGCATGGAGGGGTGGTGGGTGGAGGAGGGGGTGGGGGCTGGGGGGGGGGTGGAGGAGGGGGTGGGGGGGCTGGGCTGGTTGTGAGGGGGGGGGGAGAGGGGGAGGAGGGCTGGGAGGGGGTGAGGAGGAGGGGCCGGAGGGCTGTGAGGGGGAGGAGGAGGATGGGGCCAGGAGGGCTTGGGAGAGGGAGGAGGGGGAGGGGGTGGCGGGGCGGAGGGGGGAGGGGGTGGAGGAGGGGGGGTGGAGGGATGGGAGGGGGTGGAGGAGGAGGGGGTGAAAGGCTGGGAGGGGTGGGGGAGGGCGGTGGCGGAGGAGGGGTGGAGGGCTGTGAGGGGGGAGGAGGAGGGGGGTGAGGGCTGGGCGGGGAGGAGGAGGGGAGGGGGTGGTGGGGCGGGAGGGGGGAGGGGGTGGAGGGGGTGGGGGTGGGGTGGAGGGATGGAGGGGGGGAGAGGAGGAGGGGGTGAATGAATGAAGGCTGGGAGGGGGTGGAGGAGGGGGGGGGAGGGAGTGAGGGGTAGGAGGAGGAGGGGGGTATGTAGGGCTGGGAGGGGGAGGAGGGGAGGGGAGGGTGTGGAGGGGGGAGGGGGAAGGGGGTGGGAGGGGGAGGGGGTGGAGGAGGCGGGGGAACGGAGGGGATGAGAGGGTGGAGGAGGAGGGGGTGAAAGTCTGGAGGGGGTGGAGGAGGAGGGGGTGAGGGCATTGTGAGGGGGAGGGAGGAGGAGGGGGTGTAGGGCTGGAGTGGAGGAGGGGGAAGGGGGTGGTGGGGGTGGGAGGGGGAGGGGTGGAGGGGGGGGGTGGAGGGATGGGAGGGGGTGGAGGAGGAGGGGGTGAAAAGGCGTGGGAAGAGGGGTGGAGGAGGAGGGGCGGGAGGGCGGGGAGGGGGAGGAGGGGGAGGGGGGGTGGGGGGCGGGAGGCGGGAGGGGTGGAGGCGATGGGGGGGGAGGGATGGAGGGGGTGGGGAGGAGGGGGTGAAAGGCTGGAGGGGTGGAGGGGGGGTGCGAGGAAGGAGGAGGTGGAGGGCTGTGAGGGGGAGGAGGAGGAGGGGGTGTAGGGCTGGGAGGGGGAGGAGGGGGAGGGGGTGGTGGGGTGGGAGGGGGGAGGGGGGGAGGAGGAGGAGGTGGAGGGCTGGGAGGGGGTGGAGGGATGGGCGGGTGTGGAGGAAGGAGGGGGTGGAGGGTGTGAGGGAGGAGGGGGGAGGGGGTAGAGGGATGGGAGGGGAGGTAGGAGGGGGAGGGGGTGGTGGGCGCGGAGGGGGAGGGGGGGAGGAGGAGGGTGGAGGGAGGGGAGGGGGGTGGAGGAGGAGGGGGTGAAAAAGGCTGGGGAGGGGTGGAGGAGGAGGGGCTGGAGGGCTGTGAGGGGGAGGAGAGGAGGGGTGGAGGGTGGGAGGGGAGGAGGGGGAGGGGGTGGTGGGGCGGGAGGGGGAGGGGGTGAGGGGGGTGCGGGTGGAGGGATGGGAGGGGGTGGAGGGAGGAGGGTGAAAGGCAGGGAGGGGGTGGATGGAGGAGGAGGGGGTGGATGGCTGTGAGGGGAGGAGGAGATGGGGTGTAGGGCTGGGAGGGGAGGAGGGGGAGGGGGTGGTTGGCGGGAGGAGGGATTTTTTTATTATTAGTATTTTTTTATTTATTCTCTTAGATTTTGTTTTTATATTATTTTTTAATTTTTAAATTTCTTTATTTTTTTATTATTTTTTTTTATTTCTTTATTTTTAGTATTATATTTCTTTTTTTATTCTTATTTTTAGTCTTTTTATTTTTTTTTTTTTTTTATTTTTATTTTTTTATTATTATTTTTTTTATTATTATTTTTTTATTTATTTATTTTTTTATATTATTTTTTTTATTTTTAAAGCTTAATTTTAATTATTATTTTCTTTATTTCTTTATTTGTTTATATTATTATTTTTTTTTAGAGCAGACTTCTGGGAGGGGGAGGAGGGGTGAGGCGGAGGGGGTGGAGGGATGGGAGGGGGTGGAGGAGGAGGGGGGTGAAAGGCCATTGGGAGGGGTGGAGGAGAGGAGGTGGAGGGCTGTGAGGGGGAGGAGGAGGAGGGGGTGTAGGGCTGGAGGGGGAGGGGGGAGGGGGTGGTGGGGTGGGAGGGGGAGGGGGGGGTGGAGGAGGAGGGGGTGGGGGATGGAGAGGGGGTGGAGGCGATGGGAGGGGTGGAGGAGGAGGGGGTGGGGGCTGTGAGGGGGGAGGAGGAGGGACGGGGGTGGGAGGGCTGGGAGGGGGAGGAGGGGGGGGGGGGGTTGGGGCGGGAGGGGGAGGGGGTTGGAGGAGGAGGGGGTGGAGGGATTGGAGGGGGTGGAGGAGGAGGGGTGAATGTGAAAGCTGGGAGGGGGGTGGCGGCGGAGGGGGTGGAGGGATGAGGGGGAGGAGAGGAGGGGTGTAGGGCTGAGGAGGGGGAGGAGGGGGAGGGTTGGTGGTGGGGTGGGAGGGGGCGGGGGTGGCGGGGGTGGGGGTGGCGGCCGGGAGGGGGTGGTGGAGGAGGAGGGGTGTTGAAGGCTGGGAGGGGGTGGAGGCGGCGGGCAGAGACGCACGGGCTGGAGGGTGAGGAGGGGAGGGGTGGAGGGCTGGAGGGGCGGAGAGGGAAGGGGGGTGTGGGGGTTGTCGGGCGGGCGGGAGGGCAGAGGGTGGAGGAGGAGGGGGGTGGAGGGCTGGGAGGGGGTGGAGGGCTGGGAGGGGGTGGAGGAGGACGGGGTGAAAGGCTGGAGGGGGTGGAGAGGAGGGTGTGGAGGGCTGTGAGGGGGAGGAGGAGCGGGGGTGGAGGGCTGGGCGGGGGGGGAGGGGGGGGGGGGGGGGGGGGCGGGAGGGGAGGGGGTGGGAGGAGGGGGTGGAGGGATGTGAGGGGGGGGTGGAGGAGGAGGGGGTGATGAAAGGCTTGGGAGGGGGTGGAGGAGGAGGGAGGGGTGGAGGGCTTTGAGGGGGAGGAGGATGGAGGGGTAGAGGGCGGGGAGGGGGGGAGGGGAGGGGGTGGTGGGCGGGAGGGGAGGGGGGGGAGGAGGAGGGGGTGGAGGGCTGGGTGGAGGGCTGGGAGGGTGGTTGGAGGAAGGGGGTGTTGGGGGAGGAGGGGGAGAAGGGTCGGGATGGTGAGGAGGGTAAGGATCGGATGGAGGGTCAGGATTGTGAGGAGGGTCAGGTGTGAAGGGAGGGAAAGGATTGAATGGAAGGTCAGGAGTGAAAGGAGGGAAAGGATTGGATGGAGGGTCAGGAGTGTAAGGAGGGAAAGGATCAAATGGAGAGAAAGGTTCGAATGGAGGGTCAGGTGTGAAAGGAGGGAAAGGATCGGATGGAGGGTCAGGTGTGAAAGGAGGGAAAGGATCAAATGGAGGGAAAGGTTCGAATGGAGGGTCAGGTGAGAAGGGAGGGAAAGGATCAAACGGAGGGAAAGGTTCGAATGGAGAATCAGGTGTGGAAGGAGGAAAAGGATCGGATGGAGGGTCAGGTGTGAAAGGAGGGGAAGGATCGGATGGAGGGTCAGGGAAAGGAGGGAAAGGAGAAGGAGGCGGGGGAGGGGGTGGTGGTGGTGGTAACGGGCCGCACAGCTTGTAGTTGTCTGAGTTTCCAGTCTGAGTAGCACAGTTGAAAGGAGTCAAACTTTAGATCACTTGCAGCATCACAAAATGAAACAAGTCAGTAATGAGGCAGTCAAACAGGCACTCAAAGGGATGTCACAGTGGAGGTATATGAATACGCCAGACGTGTGAGCCAATAGGTTTAGGGTCAAGGGTATTTGTATATTTATGCCAAATGTGTGACCACTAATGGCAGGGCTTGGGCTCAAGTGAGAAGCATATGATGTGAGGGCATATCTCCTTGTGCCCTACTGGACTCTAAATGTGCCTGTGACTTGACGGAGTTAAGGGGGACTTGAGAACATCATGCTAACACATTATGACACCTTTTTGGCGGAGCCCCCTCTTTAAGGGGGCGTGAGCCCCCATGTTTACCCATTTGCCCGTCCGACCGAAAAAAGAAAAACTTGAAGCTTGACACGTCATCCAACGGTCGCTTAACTAACCCGCTTCGGTCAGCTCCATCCAACGATGGAGCTGACCGAAGCTCCATCCACCTTTCGTTTTGTTGCCAAAACACTCCGCCAATTTTCCGCGTCGCTTGCGACGCTGCATAGGTCTTGTCATAAAGTACTCGACACAAAACAAGCCTCCCAATTCTCACCTTGACACAAAGAGCATTCTCCCCTGCTGCGATAGCTGGATCACATGCTATAGGCACCACATTAGGGAGTTCAGATGTATTAATGCACACCACTAACCCGATACAATGTGGGCTGACGCATTCTGTGGCATTAGGCAGGGTTGTGCCTGTAGCCCCCCTGTCAGAGGGAGTGCATGGCAAGAGGCAACATTAAGTATCGATGTTGGTGTTAGTGTTGGTGTTAACATCAAACATTACATATCAGCAGGGGCAGTTGGCTTGGCCCTAAAGGATGATATGAATGTGAAACATAAGTTGGCTTGGCCCAAGAGGATGACATGAATGTGAAACATAAGTTGGCTTGGCCCTAGAGGATGACATGAATGTGAAACATAAGTTGGCTTGGCCCTAGAGGATGACATGAATGTGAAACATAAGTTGGCTTGGCCCTAGAGGATGACATGAATGTGAAACATAAGTTGGCTTGGCCCTAGAGGATGACCATGATGTCGAAACATATGAATGTGAAACACAAGTTGGCTTGGCCCTCGAGGATGATATGAATGTGAAACAAAGTTGGCTTGGCCTCGAGGATGACATGAATGTGAAACATAAGTTGGCTTGGCCCTCGAGGATGACATGAATGTGAAACATAAGTTGGCTTGGCCCTCGAGGATGACATGAATGTGAAACATAAGTTGGCTTGGCCCTAGAGGATGACATGAATGTGAAACATAAGTTGGCTGGCCCTAGAGGATGACATGAATGTGAAACCTAAGTTGGCTTGGCCCTCGAGGATGACATGAATGTGAAACATAAGTTGGCTTGGCCCTCGAGGATGACATGAATGTGAAACATAAGTTGGCTTGGCCCTCGAGGATGACATGAATGTGAAACATAAGTTGGCTTGGCCCTCGAGGATGACATGAATGTGAAACATAAGTTGGCTTGGCCCTAGAGGATGACATGAATGTGAAACATAAGTTGGCTTGGCCCTAGAGGATGACATGAATGTGAAACATAAGTTGGCTTGGCCCTCGAGGATGACATGAATGTGAAACATAAGTTGGCTTGGCCCTCGAGGATGACATGAATGTGAAACATAAGTTGGCTTGCAGACCGTATTTGTTCATACGAAATGAACCATTATATTTTTGAGTAGCGACATGGTGCTCCTAGCAGTCTTTGGAGTGCTACTAGCAGCTGAGTGCGACTAGCAGCTGAGTGCGACTAGCAGCTTGTAGGCCCCCCTAATCAACCTCAGCTGGCTTGCGTAGCAACCTCAATAAACCAAGGTGCATAATTGAATCCCTCCTGGGTACTTCAAATGGCCTAATTGGCCAGCGCTTTAGCCCACTTGAAAACAAAACAAACGCGCTTTGTAGTGCAAAAAGCCCAAAAATTGCTTGCAGCGCCCACAAGGGGTTGCAAAAAACTGCGCTTAAAGCGCAGAGGGGGTCAAAAAGTCAGCGCTCAAAAGCGCAAAAGCGCGCGCTTTGAATTACCCTGAATCCCTCGTCAATGAAATAAGACGATGGGCATCCCTAATTTATATTTCCATACTATATCTGACTATATTGGAAATTTATATTTCCAAATTATATTGGAGCTTTATATTTCCATGCTTCCGCATATTGGAAATAATGTACAACAGTGGCAATTATCTCTGGCTGGTGCTGCTGCATGGTGCGCCCTGATGCATTCATACAAATGCAGATGCAGATAAACCCTAAAGATGCAGATGCACTCGGAAAAACACTCACCCAAAATTGTCTGTCCAGCAGATTGCGTTGTATATGTCGGTGTTTGTGTCCTGCACAACACAGCTGTGGAGTGTTGGGTTGATGTCAGTGTTGTCAGTGTTGCAGTGATCAAAATTATTTACAAACCAGCGCATATCTGTATGGATGCCTAACCCCCAGAACGCCCTAATTATGGACAAGATTATGGGACAGGGCAGTACGCATCCCAATATTAGGCAGTGGAACAACAGGTATATATGCGGGTACAGGGCAGCACGCATCCCAATATTAGGCAGTGGAACAACAGGTATATATGCGGGTACAGGGCAGTACGCATCCCAATATTAGGCAGTGGAACAACAGGTATATATGCGGGTACAGGGCAGTACGCATCCCAATATTAGGCAGTGGAACAACAGGTATATATGCGGGTACAGGGCAGTACGCATCCCAATATTAGGCAGTGGAACAACAGGTATATATGCGAGTACAGGGCAGTTCACATCCCAAGATAAGGCAATGGAACAACAGGTATGCACACAAGGTGCTAGTATCAGTAGGGCCTGGGTTGCCATGCATATATGTGTATGTTACAGTCCAGGGGTAGACCAAATAGGCTAAAAGGACTTGTCCAACTGTGACTCGAAGGGCTTAAAAAAAAAGGCATTGATGAACTGAACTCCACACACTAGTTTTACCAATGGGGGTCCTGAGTTCGTGCTACAGTGATAATTTAATTGTACAATTATAATGAAGTCATCATCCCACATCACATGGGATGATGTCGCGATTCTTATCTCAGTTTTTTATAACATATTTTTCCAATAACAAGGTCCTTCCATCCTTCAGAGAAATCAGGATTCATGACTAGCTTCATGCTGGAGTCTTTATCAACCAACATACATACATGCATACTTGGTGCTTGAGTGTACCGCAAGTGTACATCAGACATACATACATGCATACTTGGTGCTTGAGAGTACCGCAACTGTACATCAGACATACATACATGCATGCTTTGTGCTTGAGTGCACTGCAACTGTACATCAGACATACATACATGCATGCTTTGTGCTTGAGTGTACCGCAAGTGTACATCAGACATACATACATGCATACTTGGTGCTTGAGTGTACCGCAAGTGTACATCAGACATACATACATGCATACTTGGTGCTTGAGTGTACCGCAAGTGTACATCAGACATACATACATGCATACTTGGTGCTTGAGTGTACCGTAAGTGTACATCAGACATACATACATGCATACTTGATGCTTGAGTGTACCACAAGTGTACATCAGACATACATACATGCATACTTGATGCTTGAGAGTACCGCAACTGTACATCAGACATACATACATGCATACTTGGTGCTTGAGTGTACCGCAAGTGTACATCAGACATACATACATGCATACTTGGTGCTTGAGAGTACCTCAACTGTACATCAGACATACATACATGCATACTTGATGCTTGAGTGTACCGCAAGTGTACATCAGACATACATACATGCATACTTGGTGCTTGAGTGTACCGCAAGTGTACATCAGACTACATAATGCATACTTATGCTTTGAGGTACCACAAGTGTACATTCAGACATACATACATGCATACTTGGTGCTTGAGTGTACCGCAAGTGTACATCAGACATACATACATGCATACTGGTGCTTGAGTGTACCGCAAGTGTACATCAGACATACATACATGCATACTTGATGCTTGAGGATACAGCAAGGTACATTTAATGCCTGAGTGTACCGGACGTGTACTCAGACAGAACATAATGAATACTGGTGCTTTGAGTGTACCGTAAGTGTACATCAGACAATTACATACATGCATACTTGATGCTCTGTAGTGTAACCGCAAGTGTACATCAGACATACATACATGCATACTTGATGCTTGAGTGTACCGCAAGTGTACATCAGACATACATACATGCATACTTGGTGCTTGAGTGTACCGCAAGTGTACATCAGACATACATACATGCATACTTGATGCTTGAGTGTACCGCAAGTGTACATCAGACATACATACATGCATACTTGATGCTTGAGTGTACCGCAAATGTACATCAGACATACATACATGCATACTTGGTGCTTGAGTGTACCGCAAGTGTACATCAGACATACATACATGCATACTTGGTGCTTGAGTGTACCGCAAGTGTACATCAGACATACATACATGCATACTTGGTGCTTGAGTGTACCGCAAGTGTACATCAGACATACAAACATGCCTGGTATACTTACTTTTCGCTTGACTGGACAGAGGTGCTGGTTCTGGCCGCATTCAGGTTGCAGAGTTTCTCTGGAGGGGAATTGCCCAGCTTGTTTTCTATACATGTTGAGGACTGGCAGTGGCCATCGGTGAGACAGCAGTTGCCAAGGCACTGCATGTGGTTGTGGTTGTGGGTGAGGGTGAGGGTGAGGGTGAGGGTGAGGGTGAGGGTGTGGGTGAGGGTGGGGGTGGGGGTGGGGGTGAGGGTGAGGGTGAGGGTGAGGGTGAGGGTGAGGGTGAGGGTGGGGGTGGGGGTGGGGTGAGGGTGAGGGTGAGGGTGGGGTGAGGGTGAGGGTGAGGGTGAGGGTGAGGGTGAGGGTGAGGGTGAGGGTGAGGGTGAGGGTGAGGGTGAGGGTGAGGGTGAGGGTGAGGGTGAGGGTGAGGGTGAGGGTGAGGGTGAGGGTGTGGGTGTGGGTCTACAGGTGTAATACTAGCAGTGGCCATCAGTGAGACAGCAGTTGCCGATGAAGTGCATGTGGGTGAGGGTGAGGGTGTGGGTGTGGGTGTGGGTGTGGGTGTGGGTGTGGGTGTGGGTGTGGGTGTGGGTGTGGGTCCACAGGTGGAATACTAGCAGTGGCCATCGGTGAGACAGCAGTTGCCGATGAAGTGCATGTGGGTGAGGGTGTGGGTGTGGGTGTGGGTGTGGGTGTGGGTGTGGGTGTGGGTGTGGGTGTGGGTCCACAGGTGGAATACTAGCAGTGGCCATCAGTGAGACAGCAGTTGCCGATGAAGTGCATGTGGTTGAGGGTGAGGGTGAGGGTATGGGTGTGGGTGGGTGTGTGTGGGGGGGTGTGTGGGTGTGGGTGTGGGTGTGGGTGTGGGTGTGGGTGTGGGTGTGGGTGTGGGTGTGGGTGTGGGTGTGGGTGTGGGTGTGGGTGTGGGTCCACAGGTGGAATACTAGCAGTGGCCATCGGTGAGACAGCAGTTGCCGATGAAGTGCATGTGGTTGAGGGTGAGGGTAAGGGTATGGGTGTGTGTGTGGGGGGGGGGGTGGGGGGTGGGGTGGGGGGGGGGGGGGGGGGGGGGGGGTCCACAGGTGGAATACTAGCAGTGGTCATCGGTGAGACAGCAGTTGCCAATGCACTACAAAGACTTAAAAAGACACAGTACAAGTTGGCAGCAGTGGAAGGATGTCAGTTGTGTAGGAGGGAGTTGTGTGTGTAAGTGTGTGTGTATAGGGTTGTGTGTGTGTGGGGGGGAGGAGTGGAGGACTGGCAATGACCATTAGCTATTGAGACAGCAGTTACCAATGCACTTCACACACGCAGCACATGTTGGATGCCAGTTGCGTGTGTATGAGGGAGGAGGGGAGGAGGGGGAGAACACACACACTCTACACACAACACACTATAAACACCACTAAAAACACCACTATGAACACGCACATACACACACTATAAACACCACTTCACACGTGCTGCACATGTTGGATGCCAGTTGCGTGTGTATTGAGGGAGGAGGGGAGGAGGGGGAGAACACACACACTCAACACACAACACACTATAAACACCACTATACACATGCACATACACACACTATAAACACCACTATGAACACGCACATACACACACTATAAACACCACTATACACATGCACATACACACACTATAAACACCACTATGAACACGCACATACACACACTATAAACACAACTATACACAAGCTCATACACACTATAAACACCACTATAAACATGCACATACACACACTATAAACACCACTATGAACACGCACATACACACACTATAAACACCACTATACACATGCACACACACACTATAAACACAGCCAGGGCAAGCAATAAATATGTCTCCATGATATTGTGGCCTACATATCAAGACAAGTTCCTAACCATGCAAACATGTACGCGCTCGACGTGAGGGTCTGTATGCACCTAACTTTCATTACATTATTATTATTGGTGAGGAAGATATTGGCCTTTCAAGCCAATGGGGGGGGGGGGGGGGGGGTAAGGGCAAAAAAACTTCATAGCGTATGCCCAAAAAATACTAATTGATGGCCCCCTGCATGCAAACATGTACGCTGGCTATCCTAACAACATGACATCAGTACAGCAGTCTACATATACAGATAAGTTCCCAACCATAACAGCCTGTATGCTGGCTAACAGACTTACATCAGTACAGTTGGTGCCATCTGCAAATTCGCATTTGTCCACGATGGGGGGCCCACCAGGCCCCACAGGCCCACCAGGCCCACCGGGGCCGCCGGGGCCGCCGATCCCCCCGGGGCCCCCAGGCCCCCCAGGCCCACCGGGCCCACCAGGCGCACCAGACTTGCCGGGGCCGCCCTGCAGGAGAAGACGGCCACCTCTCCTCAAGCGTAGTGGCTTGGCTTCTCTGGTCTGAAGGTTATCTGCATGTGTGTGTGGCAGGGTGTGGGTTGTGGGTAGTGGGGTGGATTTTAAAAGGGAGGTACGGGGTGATGCGTATTGTTACTATAAGAGGACAAGTTCTATGCAGCGTCGCCTGCGACGCTAAAAGAGTGATCGCGATTAGCGGAGAGTGATCGCGACGGAGCGACAGGCGACAGCGACAGGTGGCAACGGAAGCGAGTTAGTTACGAGACCGTTGGCTGACGTGTCAGGCTTCGTCTCGGTCAGAGGGTCGGTCGGTAGGACGGACAAATGGGTCACCTGGGGGCTCCCGACATCCAGAAGGAAGGGCTCTGCGAAGAAATGAAGGCTGGTGGTACAATTTCCAACTTCCTAGTCAACATCTGAACAAGAGATCATCGAAATCATAAAATCCGCAAGGGGAATGCTCTTCTGATTCTTATTGGAGGGGCAGGGGGGGGGCGGCAATTTGTTGGGATATCAACACCACGCCGTATGGTGCAAGGGGTCGCAAACTTGTAAGAGAGGATTAACCACATCCGTAAGGAGAATGTTTTGTTATTTGGGGGGGGGGGGGGGGGGGGGGGGGGGGAGGGAGCAGGGACAGGGGGGTGTCGATCTTGTTGGGGTGTAAACAGCACGTCAGAAGGCGCAAGGGGTTGGAACAGAGGATGAATCAAATCCGTCAGGTGAATATTTTGTTATTCGGGGGGGGGGGGGGGGGGGGGGGGGGCATGTATTTTACAGTCCAGGGGTCGGCCCAATAGGCTAAAGGGACTTGCCCAACCATTAGGAAGGGCGTAAAAAGAAAAGGCAGTGATGAACTGAAACCGAAACAATCGATTAAGCGACAGGGGCCCTGAGTTCGTGCTACAGTGATAATTTAATTCTGCAATATAATTAAATCATCATCTCAGCTGGGATGATAATTCAATTGTGCGATTATTAAATTATAATTTATAAATTAAATTTAGTATTTCCATCCTTCAAAGGAATCAGGATTTATGACCAGCTTCATACTGGATTTTTTATACACCAATTTCAGGTTCAATTTTCATTGTCTCAAAAATATTTTTTCTATCCTCAGCGTATAACGGACATTCTAATATGAAATGCATCTCATCGTCGACTACTCTTCTACCTTCAACCATCATATCACAGCATCTGCAAATTATATCAGAACGAGAGACATTACATTACATTACATTACATTACATTACATGTTAAAGTCTACTTGACACCGCGAGGGTGTATGAGACTCTGTGCTTTAAACAAAAAGAAAAAGCACCCACAAAGCAAAAAACCCCATTACATCAGGGGTGTGTCGAGGACAAACAAACCAAACTCCCAACCACCGTTTTGGTGGCGTAGGTATTAAACCCCTTAGAGCCGGACCCAGATCTCAACTACTTACAGTGGCGGAGGTAAGAAGCTAACAACTGAGAAGTCACAAGAAGAAAAAAAGGGATGATAAATTACGGTGCCACTAAGCAGTCCAGGGCTTCCTGTCTTGCTCTTCTACAAGTAGAAAGATAGTCGGCTAGGTTGCTCCAAAAGACTTAGTGCCATTTCCATTCATAAAGGTTCTGAATGTGGAATCGCAGAATTCCACATTCCATACGGTTAAGTCGGTATCCTCCTGGACATGCCTATAAATATCTGTAAACAGCTTCTGGTAGCGGAGGCGAATATCATTATAAAAAGGGCACTCAAATATATGCATTTCATCCTCAGGTTTTTGGAACCCACACATTTGACAGTGTCTCATTGAGCGAGGGATGTGTGCTCTATCCACCACCCTCATTCTTTCTGTGTTCAGCCAATGGGAACCCATTCTAAACTGTGCTATGGAACGAATCTGATCCTGCTTATGTAAGGCGGATGTAAAGGGAATCAAGCCATTCTCATCATTACTGTTGGCTGCGAACCATTTTTGGTATCGGAGGCGTTTAAAGCCAACCCTTCTCTCATCAAGTAGACTTTAACATGTAATGTAATGTAATGTAATGTAATGTAATGTAATCAGGGATGTCTCTAACTGCATTGGTGTCACTTGGGTACTTAAACCTCCATGACTCAAAAACTTCAGACATAATACCTTCGACATGTAACAACTCAAATTCAAACTCGACAACATACCTGCTGTCGCCAGCCAACCCAGGCACAGGAATGTCAGCAACGCCAGCAGTGACCTGAGAGTCATCTGATGAGCAGGAGAGGATGTAATCTAGCTTGGTTCCGGAGCTGGTGGACAAGGGTGGTACCAGGAGATGCCGATGCAGGACAGTCCAGCCGAACGCGAGGCAGGAGGAAGCCGGTCGTTAACCCGCGTTGACCTCAGTTCCGTCCGAAGAAAACGAAGCAGCGATTGTTCGTAACCAGGAGTAGTCCAGAGCACCAACGAGTGGTCTGCTGCAGCTGCTGTCGATACACTGTTTCACTGGATAGTGAAATGTGTGCTGCTTCATTCTGCGCCGGTATTTATACGGCTTTATTTCCGGAGAGGCCGAAACTATTGTCGGAGAGTCCGAACGTAGGCACTCCATGAAAAAACACTTCCGGAAGCTGCCTATGCCCTGGTCTGGGAGACCGATTTTTCCTCGGAGAGGCCGAAACTATGATCGGAGAGACCGAACGTAGGCACTCCATAACAAGACACTTACGGAAGCTGGTTAAGCCCTGGTCTGGGAGAGACCGATTTTTCCTCGGATAGGCGGGGAATGCGGGATTTCCCTCGAAACCTTCGAAGAATTTCCCAGTCTGGTAGAGTCCGAAACCGTCCATCTGGTGCGGCCGACGTGATCTCATATCGGAGGGATGCGTAGCTGCCGAGAACGCTTGTGCTAGCCGAGGATGCCATGACCAGAACTCGAGGCGGGGTAGGCAGGGTGCCGAGAACGCTTGTGTGATTCAAGGGTGACATGACCAGAACTTGAGGCGAGGGATACGGGCTGCCGAGAACGCTTGTGCGATCCAAGGGTGCTTTGACCAGAAATCAAGGCGGGGGATTCGTGGCTGCCGAGAACGCGTGTGCGATCCAAGGGTGCCATGACGAGAACGCGAGGCGAGAGATGCAAGGTTGAATCAGCACACAAAAAACGTTACGTTTCACGCCTCAAGCGCAGCTTTTTGAGGGGTCCGGTGGAAAGTTAGACTTGGGACGAGTCGTAGATTTGGTTACTTGCAAATGTATCTGTGTTATATGAATACCTTGTAACACGGAGTGTCTTGTAACTGGAAGCCTAAGAAATGATCTCAGGAGTTTAGACGGCCCTAAGAGTCAGAAGCACGGCTTAAGACTCCCTTCCCGCTTCCAGCGCGTCTAGACCCTAATGGAACCCTCGTTTTAGGTATTCCCGAGTAGCTGATCAGACACTGATCAGTAGGTCAATTCGCTCGGTTTCAACTGCCTACAGAAGTCGTTCGTCATCTGTCGGAAAGTCGTCACCACCGCGTGGCAACTCAGTGGGAGGATCGTTATCCACCACAGTATCGGCACAGTTTTCTCTAGGGTAGTTCCTCATCCTCGTCCCTTGTACCTATACTCTGTCAAACCGCGGGCACATTTGGAGTGCAGTAGGGCTACTGGGAAATTTAATCCTCCTCCTCTCATAGTCATAATTATCCTCCACCTCCCTCGGTCCTCCGTCCCCCCCCCCCCCCCCCCCCCCCCCCAGCCCCCAGCCCCCCCCCCCCCCCCCCCCCCCCCCCTTTATCACCACCACCACCACCACCACCTCCACCACCTTCATCTCCTCCACCTCCATCACCTCGACCTTCCCCTCCCCCTTCATCACCTCCACCTCCATCACCTCTGTGCGATTCTAATCGAATTTTAAATACGTAAAAGATATTTCCATCGGTGTTGTTCGGGAAGACCCCCAGCCCTGCGTCCTGACATGCATGGTAACCCGCACCCGAACCGCACCAGACACATAGGTAACCCGCACCCGAACCGCACCACACACCCCGTCTACTACGCAAACAAGAAAGAGGGGGCGTTGCATAAACTCGGCAGAACGATGCCGAGAGCCCGAGACAGGATAGTGGCAAAGGCTGCACACGGGGGGAAGTACTGTCTTCTGCAGACTGGTAGATACCTTATTACCAGGATATACATGAATATAAGCTGTTGGCACTTCTTCGACAAGGCAAGGTAGTGTACGGTAATAGTTACACGAAAATTACATACTCTAAAATATGTAGTATGCAGTCACAAGGCTTCTCAGTTCACACCGTCTCCATTTCTCCAAGCGGAGTATCACATAGGTAATATCATATTTCACTAATACAGTACATTGGTATCACATTGGTGTAGGCTTGTTCATAAGTCCCGATGCTGACGAAAATGAATTGGGCTAACAAGCTTTTCCGTACCTGTCGCCTTCCACACTGGGCTATTTGGAGAATTCACGTCGCCAACTTACTGCGCTACACTTCATCTTTCTCCAATACCTGAGCCAGGTCCTGTAGAAGGGCTTTTGTTTTTGATCTATACCACGCGGTTTCGGCCGTTTTTGTATTTTGCCGCCGTCAAGCCCCCGTGAGCAGGGTTGTGCAGGACGCGCGTCCTCGCGTCCCAGGACGCAACATGGGAGGGTCCGTTGCGTCCCAGACGCAGATCCATGATGTTGGTTGCGTCGCAGACGCAGGTTCAAGATGTTGGTTGCGTCTCACCCATCATTTGATCGGCCCAACACCACTCCATTGCCGTGGGCTAAGGCTTCTTTTGATTGACCGACTGGGTGTGACTGCAGTGCGACGCCCTGCCCCACAAACCCTGAAAAGCAAGAAGCGCGGAGCCGGTGTGTGTGTGTGTGTGTGTGTGTGTGTGTGTGTGTGTGTGTGTGTGTGTGTGGTGTGGGTGGGTGTGGGTGTGGGTGTGTGTGTGTGTGTGTGGGGGGGGGGGGGGGGGGGGGGGGCAGAGGGGAGGAGGGGTCATTTCTGACTAGTTTACCTGGACCCATGCGAGGCCATGCAGCAATGGAACAGCGACGCGTCGCACACACACTAAAACCAACTAACTTCTACATCCTCCCATTAACTTGTAACCAAACCAACTACCACATCCTCCCCTAAGCATGTAACCAAAACCAACGACCACATCCTCCCCTAAGCATGTAACCAAACCAACTACCATATCCTCCCCTAAGTATGGAACTAAACCAACCACTACATCCTCCCCTAAGCATGTAACCAAACCAACTGCTGCATCCTCCCCTAAGACCTGGACAGCTATCGCTTGCTTGCACCGGCATCACAGTCAGATGCATCAAGGGTAGGGCCCGGGGCTCAAGCAATTCTCCAGGGACTTAAGGAGCCACAGCCATTCGCCATTCGAACTGACTCCTTGGTGTAGGGAGACCCACCTCCTGGGGTGAAAATCCTTTCACAACTTCAGAAAGAACAAGTCCTATGCAGCGTCGCAAGCGACGCGGAAAATTGGCGGAGTGTGTTGGCAACGGAACAAAAGGTGGCAACGATGGAGCTGACCGATTGGATGACGTGTCAGGCTCCAAGAATTTTTTCGGTCGGACGGACAAATGGGTAAACATGGGGGCTCCCGCCCCCTTGAAGAGGGGGCTCCGCCAAAAAACCCGTTGCACCAACACCAGCTCCAGCCAGAGGAGCATGTAACCAAACCAACCACTACATCCTCCCCAAGACCTGGGCAAGTCCTTAATTCCTTATCATGCCTTATAGGCTGGAGCCATGTAACCAAGTTCAAGCTATACTGCCTATTGCACTTGGTGTGCTCCCTGGTTTCCACGGGGGGACTTGGGGTTGGAAGACGGCGAGCAGCCTAGAGTTGGCTGAAACACGATGTAACAATACAATACAAGGAATGGACCCGAACAAGTCTATGCATTGTCTAATTCCCTTACTTGGCTCCCTGGTTTCCGTGGGTATTGCACGGGGGGGACTTGGCATTGTAAAACGGCGAGCAGCCCAGAGTTGGCTGAGACACCATGTAACAATACAATACAAGGAATGGACCTGAACAAGTCTGTACATTGTCTGATCTGCTCACTTTACTCCCTGTTTTCCGTGGGTATTGCACAGGGGGACTTGGCATTGGAAGACAATGAGCTGCCCAGAGTTGGCTGAGACACCATGTTAAAATCCAATACAAGGAATGGACCCGAACAAGTCTAAACATCGTCTGATCCGCTATCTTAACTCCCAGTTTTCCGTGGTTATTGCACAGGGGGACTTGGCATTGGAGGACAATGAGCTGCCCAGAGTTGGCTGAAACACCATGTAACAGGGAGAGGAGAGAATGTAACGAAGAGGATTACTATGGGCACTTATCCTGGCAGTGGAAACACCACCGCCCCCGAGGGAACGGACTCCGAACCCACTGTCTTCCGGCAGTGGGACTCGAACTTCACCATTTGGCGTAACCTGTACCAACGGAGTCTGGACCATACCGCTCTCCAGACTGGGCGATGTAACAATCCAAATCAAGGAATGGACCCGAACATGTATATACATTGTCTAATTCCCTTACTTGGCTCCCAGCCTCTTTCAGCGTTTTGGCTGACGGCTTGGCCTTGTGTTTGCCTTTAGATAGGGAGTGTTAAGGCCGCCTTTTTAGAGCTCTATGCCTCTCTCCTTGTTTGTTTGGTGATTTTCCTGTGCCTTTTGTCCTTCACGTCTTCTTGTAGAATCTCGCTTTTTAGGCCTCGGCAACTCTCAGCCCTTCTACTACATACACTTAATTCGCTAGTTTCTCTATGCCTTGGTAGTTCGCATTGCTTGTTGTCAAGCCTTTTATTTGCTCTTTCGTACGCTTTTTTGGAGGTCACCTCCTGGACCAGGTTCTGAGGGGTATGTTGCCCAAAACCCCATTGTTATAAAACTGTCCAGCTGCCTCGGCGCTGTTCAGTCTCGGCATTGATTTTTGCTGAGTATGTAACTATATCCTCTCTCTCTTTCAGTGATTTACAATGGTCTAATGGTAGACCAGATCGCTAAGGAATGAAGAGTCGGAGGTTCGACTCCCCCTTCGGTCGCTCTTGGCGTTGCAGGTCGTCGTCTACCGCGATGGTAGCTTGTCCAGTTGAGGTAGGAGACCGCTCCCCACCCGCGTACGACGGGCTCCCTTAACACCACACCCCACCAGGCGTTATCATTACCATTACTTGGCTCCCTGGTTTCCGTGGGTATTGCACGGGGGGGCTTGGGGTTGGAAGACGGCGAGCAGCCCAGAGTTGGCTGAAACACGATGTAACAATCCAATACAAGGAATGGACCCGAACAAGTCTGTACATTGTCTAATTCCCTTACTTGGCTCCCTGGTTTCCGTGGGTATTGCACGGGGGGGCTTGGGGCTGTAAAACGGCGAGCAGCCCAGAGTTGGCTGAAACACCATGTAACAATACAATACAATACAAGGAATGGACCTGAACAAGTCTGTACATGGCCTGATCTGCTTACTTTACTCCTTGTTTTATTTCCGTGGGTATCGCAAGGGGGGACTTGGCATTGAAAGACAATGAGCTGCCCAGAGTTGGCTGAGACACCATGTTAAAATCTAATGCAAGGAATGGACCCGAACAAGTCTATACATAGCCTGATCTGCTTACTTTACTCCCTGTTTTCCATGGGTATTGCACAGGGGGACTTGGCATCGGAAGACGACGAGCAGCCCAGAGTTGGCTGAGACATTATGTTGAAATCCAATACAAGGAATGGACCCGGACAAGTCTATACATTGCCTGATCCGCTTACTTAACTCCCTGTTTTCCGTGGGTATTGCACGGGGGGGCTTGGGGTTGTAAAACGGCGAGCAGCCCAGAGTTGGCTGAAACACCATGTAACAATACAATACATGGAATGGACCCGAACAAGTCTATACATTGCCTGATCTGCTAACTTAACTCCCTGTTTTCCGTGGGTATCGCAAGGGGGGACTTGGCATTGGAAGACAATGAGCTGCCCAGAGTTGGCTGAGACACCATGCTAAAATCTAATACAAGGAATGGACCCGAACAAGTATATACATTGTCTAATTCCCTTACTTGGCTCCCAGCCTCTTTCAGTGATTTACAATGGTCTAATGGTAGACCAGATCGCTGAGGAATGAAGAGTCGGGGGTTCGACTCCCCCTTCGGTCGCTCTTGGCGTTGCAGGTCGTCGTCTACCGCGATGGTAGCTTGTCCAGTTGAGGTAGGAGACCGCTCCCCGCGTACGACGGGCTCCCTTAACACCTCGCCCCACCAGGCGTTATCATTACCATTACTTGGCTCCCTGGTTTCCGTGGGTATTGCACGGGGGGGCTTGGGGTTGGAAGACGGCGAGCAGCCTAGAGTTGGCTGAAACACGATGTAACAATACAATAAAAGGAATGGACCTGAGCAAGTCTGTACATTGCCTGATCTGCTTACTTTACTCCCTGTTTTCCATGGGTATTGCACAGGGGGACTTGGCATTGGAAGACAATGAGCTGCCCAGAGTTGGCTGAAACACCATGGCATGTAACAATCCAATACAAGGAATCACAGCTTGTCTTTTCCTCTACGAGAAGCAGCTTCTAGGCAGCTCCCTAAGCCATCCAACGGGCCAAGCCCCAAGATTTCAACAGTACTGATTAGCTAATGCTGTCAGCTCCCATATGGACTACTTAGAATTAAGTTTGGCTGGGAAGCAAGCTAGGGAAGCTGCCCAGACGTTGCTTCTCGTAGCTGGAAAAGAATTGCTGAAGAGGCCATCTGCCCAAGCTGCTTTTGATTGTGGTGGTGGTGGTGGGCATGCTTCTGGTAGTGGTGGTGGTGGTTAACATGTTTGTGCTTGTGGGCATGTTTGTTTGTTTGTTTGTGTGTGTGTGTGTGTGGAGGGGGGGGGGGGGGGGGGGGGGGGGGGGAGGGAGGATGTTTGTGTGTCCAAAGGCAAGCTGCTACTGATAGTGGTGGTGGTTGTGGGCATGTTTGTGTGTGTGTGTGTGTGTGCAGGGGGGGGGGGGGGGGGGGGGGCAAAGGCCAGCTGCTACTTATAGTGGTGGAAGTTTCTAAAGAGGGGATAACTACCCAAGGATGCAGGTCTCCAACCATCCAACCAACCAACCAACTACCTAACCAACTAATTACCACCCAAGGATGCAGGTCCCCAACTAACCAACTAACCAACCAACTAATTACCACCCACAGATACGGTTCTCCAACCAACCAACCAACCAACCGACTTGGTTACTCCTCATGTGCGGTCTTTTCAACTGCCTTGTTGGCCTGCAACAGCAAACAAATCGAAACTTGAGAAGCCGAGCTGCAGATATTGATGCTATTAACATACATGAGTGCAAGCATGAGTGATACCGACATATGTATGTATGCACATCCTTGTTGGCCTGCAACAGCCAAGAAATGGAAAGTTGAGAAGCCGAGCTGCTATTTATATTACATTACATTATGTGCTGCATACATTTTACTGGTAAATTTGTTTTACTGCGGAAGACAGCGAACAGCCAAATTGCTGGCTGGTGCTATTTATATACACGAGTGATATCTATTCATCTATCTATCTATCTATCTATCTATCTATCTATCTATCTATATATATATACTAGTACGGTAGCCCGTGTGGCCGGTGGCCACACATACACACATCACACCCACCCCAATCATAGTAGAGTGCCCGTGGGGCTGGGTTACCGAATGGGCTACACATGTGTCCTCACCTCCACCCCTCTCATAGACACAGTCATCATGTTTCCCCCACTTCAAATGCTGGCGCATCTGTACCCCCCCCCCCCCCCCCCCCCCCCCCCCCCCCCCCCCCCACACACACACACACCCACACACACACTCCCCACTCTGCCCAAACCTCGACCCAGGCCAACTGTCAAATTTGCCTCCTTTACCCGCCAACACACATGTATTGCCCGGTTTCTCCGTTCCCATTAATCTGATCTTCACTCGGACACTTTAGCAGTTGGGTTTAACAGAAGCGAAGGGATCATAGTTTTTCCAGCCGAGTTCTAAACCGTGCAGAAGTTGGGAAATGCGAAGACTTTTGGAAATTGCAAAGAAACGTCTGCACAGTTTCAGACTCAGCTAGAAACATCGGAATTGCGCAAGAGCAAAGCTGCTTACCGGTAGCTTCCTCTCTGCGTATAGATGCGACCCCAGTCAACTCTGCCACGCACTTGCTACGGCTCAGCGCGAAGATAACCTTATCGTTGCTGGGTGGGAGTGGTGTGGTGTGGGGGGGAGATCTTGAAGAGGGATTGCAAGCGGTGCAAGGAGCACGTAGCAAGCCGGAATTCGACTGGCTTCTCTGGTGTCGGTAAGGAGAAAGTCAAAATTAATGAATAAAAAAACAAAACCTCGAATAATAATAAAACAAATGTTACGCACCTCAATGGCTTCTCGTGTGTCGGTAAGGAGAAAGTCGAAGAACTTTATTTGGCTCTCTATCTCTGGGCGGATCTGAGGGAGCAAGGGAGGAAGTGTTTTCAAACTGTTTCCTCGTTTCAACTGATGTTTTGTTCATATTGTTCTTGTTTTTGACTTCGTTTAATGGTTGATATTTGAACCCTTTTGGGTGACTGAGGAAAAAGTTGAAGAACTTAATTTGGCTCTCTATCTCTGGGCGGATCTGAGAGAGCAAGGGAGGATGTTTTTTCATCTTTCACATTTTTCATATTTTTCATCGTTTTGTGCGATTTTGTGTTCTTATATATCTTGTTTTGATAGTTTTGTGTTTAATATTTAAACCCTTATGATGCGACATAGGAGAAAACCAAAGAACTTTATTTGGCTCTCTATCTCTGAGAGAGCAAGGGAGGAAGGTTTGTCATATTGCTTCCTCATTTCGTCTGATGTTTTGTTCATAGTGTTCTTGTTTTTGATATTTGTGATGTTTTATATGTAACCCTGTTGTGTGTCAGTAAGGAGAAAGTTAAAGAACTTTATTTGGCTCTCTATCTCTGAACGGATCTGAGAGAGCAAGGGAGCAAGGTTTGTAAGATTGTCTCTCGTTCCGTCAGATGTTTTGTTCATAGTGTTCTTGTTTTTAACATTTTTTATGTTTCATATGTAACCCTGTTGTGTGTCAGTTAGGAGAAGATCGAAGAACTTTATTTTGCTCTATATCTCTGGGTGGATCTGAGAGAGCGAGAGAGGAATTGTTTTCAAATTGTTTCCTCGTTTCATTTGATGTACACTTCATATTGTTCTTGTTTTTGACATCTTTTATGTTTTATATGTAACCCTGTTGTGTGTTGGTAAGGACAGAGTCAAAGAACTCTATTTGGCTCTCTATCTCTTGGCGGATCTGAGAGAGCAAGGGAGGAAGATATTTTCATATTAGTCATCTTTCACATTTTTCATCATTTTGTCTGATGTTTTTTCATATTATTCTTGTGTTTGACATGGTTTAATGGTTGATATATTAACCCATTTGTACAACAGAGAGGTGAAAGACGAAGAACACGTTTGGCGCTCTATCTCTGGGCGGATCTGAGGGAGCAAAGGAGGAAGGTTTTTCAAATTGTTTCCTCGTTTCGACTGATGTTTTGTTCAAATTGTTCTTGTTTTTGACATTTGTATGCTAGATATTTAAACCATTTTGTGCAACTGAGAGGAAAAAGACGAAGAACATCTTTGGCTCTCTATCCCTGGGCGGATCTGAGAGAGGTAGGGAGAAAGGTTTTTTTCCTTCATATTTTTCATCTTTCACATTTTCATCGTTTTGTCTGATGTTTAGTTCATATTGTTCTTGTTTTTTATTTTTGATGTTTGATATTGAACCCTTATGTGCGACAGAGAGGAGAAAGACGAAGAACACAATTTGGCTCTCTATCTCTCATCTGGACAGATCTGGAACAGCAAGGGAAATTTTAAGTTCAGTGTTCAGTGTTTACTGTGCTCAGTGCTCCGTGTTCATTGTTCATTGCTCATCGCCAGTGATAAGTGTTCTGTTGTTCAGTTGTTCAGTGTGTTCAGTGTATTCAGTGTGTTCAGTCATTAGTGTTCAGTGTGTTCAGTGTATTCAGTGTGTTCAGTCATTAGTGTTCAGTGTGTTCAGTGTATTCAGTGTGTTCAGTGTATTCAGAGTGTTCAGTCATTAGTGTTCAGTGTGTTCAGTCATTAGTGTTCAGTGTGTTCAGTGTATTCAGTGTGTTCAGTGTATTCAGAGTGTTCAGTCATTAGTGTTCAGTGTTCAGTGTATTCAGTGTGTTCAGTGTATTCAGAGTGTTAGCAGTCATTAGTGTCAGTGGTCAGTCATTAGTGTTCAGTGTGTTCAGTGATTAGTGTGTCAGTGTATTCAGAGTGTTCAGTCATTAGTGTTCAGTGTGTTCAGTCATTAGTGTTCAGTGTGTTCAGTGTATTCAGTGTGTTCAGTGTATTCAGTGTGTTCAGTGTATTCAGTGTGTTCAGTGTATTCAGTGTGTTCAGTGTATTCAGAGTGTTCAGTCATTAGTGTTCAGTGTGTTCAGTCATTAGTGTTCAGTGTGTTCAGTGTATTCAGTGTGTTAAGTCATTAGTGTTCAGTGTGTTCAGTGTATTCGGTGTGTTCAGTGTATTCAATGTGTTCAGTGTATTCAGTGTATTCAGTGTGTTCAGTGTGTTCAGTCATTAGTGTCAAGTGTGTCCAGTGTATTCAGTGTGTTCAGTGTATTCAGTGTATTCAGTCATTAGTGTTCAGTATGTTTAGTCATTAGTGTTCAGTGTGTTCAGTCATTAGTGTTCAGTATGTTCAGTGTGTTCAGTGCTTAGTGTTCAGTGTGTTTAGTCATTAGTGTTCAGTGTGTTTAATTAGTAGTGTTCAGTCATGAGTGTTCATTGTGTTTACTCATTAGTGTTCAGTGTGTTTAATTAGTAGTGTTCAGTCATGAGTGTTTAGTGTGTTTACTCATTAGTGTTGAGTATGTTTAGTCATTAGTGTTGAGTGTGTTCAGTCATTAGTGTTCAGTGTGTTTACTCATTAGTGTTCAGTGCTTTGTGTTCAGTGTTCACTGTGCTCAGCGCTCCGTGTTCATTGTTCAGTGTTCATTGCCCAGTGATAAGTGCTCAGTTGTTCAGTGTGTTCAGTGTGTTCAGTCATTAGTGTTCAGTGTTTACAGTGCTTAGTGCTTAGTGTTCAGTGTTCACTGTGCTACGTGCTCCGTGTTCAGTGTTTAGAGCGTTAACCGCTATGTGATAAATGTTCAGCTATTCAATGTTCAGTTGTCCAGTGTTTTGCATTATGTGCTAAATGTGTTCATAGTTTAGTGTTCAGTGTTAAGAGTGCTCCATGCTCCGTGTTCATTGCTCAGTGAATATAGTTCAGTGTGCAATTGTTCAGTGAATATAGTTCAGTGTGCAATTGTCCAGTGTTCGGCGTTTAATGTTATTTGTTCAATGATCTGTGTTCAATGTGTTCAGAGTTTAGATTTCAGGGTTTAGAGTGCTCCTTGCTATGTGCTTCGTGTTAATTGATCCTTGCCCAGTGTGCATTGATCAGTAGGGATAGGCAATATGATATCATATGATATCATGTCATCATATGATATCATATGATATCATACGATGCCGGCGGTCTGACTCGGTAACTTTGGCCTACGGCATCATTTCATATGATGTTAAATCATATGATTTTTGTATGATATCATATGATATCATACTCGTCCTTGGTCAACATCATATGATTTGCCGCTCCCTATTGATCAGTGAATAGAGTTCAGCATTCAGTGTTTAGCATTCTGTGCTCAATGTGTTAAGTGTTCAGTTGTTCAGTGTTCACTATGCTTAGTGTTCAGTGTGTTCAGTGCTTAGTATTCAGTGCTTAGTGTTCAGTGTGTTCAGTCATTAGTGTTCAGTGCTTAGTGTTCAGTGTTCACTGTGCTCAGTGCTCCGTGTTAATTGTTCGTTGTTCATCGCTCAGTGATAAGTGTTCAGTTCTTCAGTTGTTCAGTGTTCGGTGTTCATCGTTCTGTGTTCAATGTGCTCTGTGTTTAGATCTCAGGGTTCAGTGTTGAGAGTGTTCAGTGATAAGTGATAATTGATTAGAGCTCAGGGTTCATAGTGTCCAGTGCTTGTTAGTGTGTTCCTTGTCCAGCTGTTCAGCGATCAGTGATAAGAGCTTTGCTTTGTGGGCGCTTTTTCGCTTTAGCCCCCTCTGGACCCCCCAGGGGGCTGAAGCCCTAGATTACCCCTGTGTCTCTCTCCGCTGTCTGTCCGATGTCCGATGTCCGTCCGTCCGTCTGTCCGAGGGTCCGAGGCGTTTGAACGATTCCGACCACCTCCGCACCCATATTTTTTGCTAATAGTTGGAGTGCGCATGACTAGAGTTGTCAGCATCGCAGCTGTCAAAATCCTTCGCAAAAGTTCTTCAATGTATGTAGCTCTATTCGGCTACGAGTAGCTACGTTCTCCACTACTTTCGAAACTCCCTGCCGGTGACTGCTAAAGCGATTTTCCGTGTCGCTTGCGACACGCTCTTAGAACTTGTCTTTTTGCTTAAAGCACAGAGTCTCATACACCCTCGCGGTGTCAAGTAGACTATAACATTTTAACGATGTAATGCAATGTAGAGCTCAGTGTGCTTAGTGTTCATAGTGTTCAGATTTCAGTTGTCCAGTGTTCAGTGCTTGTTAGGGCGTACCTTATCCAAAAAGCTCAAGAACTGGGGGCTCCCCTTTTTCATGAGGGATGGCAGATTCATAGCTTTGGTGAGATCCTGCAAGTTGGGTGTGTGTGGTGTGACTGTGTGCGTGGTGTGTGTGTGTGGAGTGTGTGTGGGCGGGTGGAGGGATGGTCGATTCATGGCCTTGGTGAGATCCTGCTAGTTGGGTGTGTGTGGTGTGACTGTGTGCGTGGTGTGTGTGTGTGTGTGGAGTGTGTGTGGGCGGGTGGAGGGATGGAAGATTCATGGCCTTGGTGAGATCCTGCGAGTTGGGTGTGTGTGGGGTGTGTGTGTGTGTGGGGGGGGTATGTGTGTGTATGTGTGAGTTTGTGTGTGTGTGTGTGTGTGTGTGTGTGTGTGTGTGTTTGTTTGTTTGTCTGTGTGGTGTGTGTGTGTGTGTGTGTGTGTGTGTGGGGGGGGGGGGTAATGTGGGTGTCTGTGTGTGTGTGTGTGTGTTTGTTGTGTGTGGGTGGGGGGGGGTATGGAGGTGTATGTGTACGTGTATGTGTATGTGTGTGTGTGTGCGTGTGTGTGGTGTGTTTGTGTGCGTGTGTGGTGTGTGTGTGTGTGGGGGGGGGGGGATGGGGGGGTTACGCGGGGGTTTATGTTCCTACGGGATGGCATATGCATGGCCTTGGTTGAGATCCTGCGAGTTGGGTGTTTGGTGTTTTGTGTGGTTGGGGTTGGGGTTGGGGTTGGGGGGGGGGGTTGGGGGGTATGCGTGTGGTGTGTCTATGTGTGGTGTGTGTGTATGTGTGTGTGTATCTGTGTGGGGTGTGTGTGTCCTGTGTGGTGGGGTGGGTGTGTGGGGTTTGGGGTTGGGCGGGGGGTTTGGGGGGGGGGGGGTGGTGTCCGCCTGCCGCCGGGCTGGCCGCTGCCTGGCCTTGGTGCGAGCCTATGCGTTGTGCGTGTGTGGGTGGTGTGTGTGGTTGTGGTATGCGTGGTGGGTGTGGGGTGGGGGGGGTATTGTGGTTGTGGGGTCTGTGTGTTGTATGTTATGTATGTGTGTGTAGGTTGTGTGTGTGTGTGTGTGTGTGTGCGTGTGCGTGGTTGGTGGTGGTGGTGGTGGGTGGGGGTGGTATGTGTTTGTGTGTCTGTCTGTGTGGGTAGGTTGTGTGTGTGTGGTTGTGTGTCAGGTTGTGGTCCGTGTTGTATGTGTTGTGTGTGTGGGTGGGTGGAGGTGTGTGTGTTGGGGTGTGTGTGTCTGGGTGTGGTGTGGCTGTGCTCTGTGTGTTGTGTGTGTACCGTGTTGGAGTCTGTGTGTGTCTGTGTGTGTTGGATGGCTGTATGGATAACCCCGAGGGTGGTGTGGCTGTGTGTTGTGTATGTGTGGTGGTATCTCTTGTGGTGTGTGGTGTCTGGTGTGTGGTTGTGTCTGTGTGTGTGTGTGTCCCACTTCTCTCCTGCGAGTGGGTGGTGTTGCGGGGTGGGTGGTGGTGTGTGGGTGTGTAATGTGGGGGGTGGGGTATATGTTGGGTGGGGGTGGGGGGGGGTGGGGGGGGGCATGATAAGTAGATTCCTGTGATGAATCATACAGGAATGTAGATTCATGGCCCCTAGGGAACCTGCGAGTTTTGTGTGTGTGGGTGGTGGGTGGTGTGTGTGGTGGTGGTGGTGGTGGTGGTGGTGGTGTGGGTGATATTGTGTGGGTGGTGGGGGGTGGGGTAATATGGGTGGGTGGTGGTGGTGGTGGTGGTGGTGGTCTCTCTGTGTGGGTGGTGGGGTGGGGGGTGGTGGGTCTCCTTGGTGGTGGGTGGGTGGTGGTCCGTTTTGCATGTCTGATGAGGGAACGGAGGGAACAAGCGCCCCCGCGCACGCTCTGCTTCTGCTGTTCTGCTGCTGCTCCTTGCTGCTCTCCTGCTGCTGCTCCTGCTGCTGCTCCTCTGCTGCTGCTCTGCTACTGCTACTCCTGCTGGCTCGTTCTCCACGTGCTCCCTGTCCTCCTCCTTGGCCTCCGTTCGTGTTGGTCGCGGGTCGTTCTAAAGAACGAGCTTCCTGTTGGCTCCCAACACGGTGAGTTGACCATCGTGGGTACTCCCCACCCTGGGCTGCACTGCCGTAACCATTCACGGCAACCTGTAGTAGAAACAGGTGCTCTTGAGCAACCCCAATGGTGTGACCTTCACAACTGCAAGTGCCGCACCTAGCGTGCATGAACCAGACTCCCTCAAAGCGTGAGGCGTACCTCGCCAGAAAGCGAGGTGCTATCGACTTGCAATTGAGCTCGCTCCCTGTCCCTCAGCCAGCTTTATTCATAGATACTCAGTTTTTAGTTAGATACATACCTAGTTAGTTCCAGTTAGATACTAAAACCTCTTTTTTTGATACATTTCTTAGTGACGAGACGATCCTGCTGTAGTACTGTACTGTACTGTACCGTACCCCATGGTCCCCCTGTGAATCCCCCTCCGTTTGCGTGCGTGCGTGCGTGCGTGTGTGTTCATGGCTGCTTTCTCTTGTTCCCTCCCTCCCCTCTTGCACAGACAACCAACAACCAACCAACCAACCAACTTGCTCCCTCCCTGCCTGCATCTATCATCCGCGGTCCGCGTGTGTGTGTGGTACATCAGTATGTGGTCTGCTGGTTGATGTGACCTGTGGGCTCCCCTCCGGTCGCCCACCCGCTCGTTCCTCGCGGACTCCTTTGTGAGGGCTCCCCTCCGGTCGCCCCGTCGCTCCGCTGGGGAAAGGTGAAAGGGGCTCCGCCGCTTGTTGATACAATCTGCGCACTGAATCCCTCTGCCCCCTCCCGTGCCCCGCGACCCTATCTATCTATCTATCTATATCTCGCTTGTGTGTGTGTGTCCTCGGTTTCTACATCTGAATTCCCCTGCCCCACTCCGTGGGGCCTGCGATTCCCCTATCGATATACGAGATCTATTGTCTAGCAGACCTCTGCTTGACATGTGATCACCGTTTGCGATTACTTTACCGGGTTTTCCGTCATCTGTGAGTGATATCTTACAGTATCTGACACAGGTGCCGCCGTGATGCGATAGGTCGCCGTGTGATGTGACACATGTGCCGCCTGATGAGAGAGGTCGCTCTGTGATCAAATATATCTGCTTCCCCGGTCTTTAATAAATCTTAGTGGTGTATCATTATGCGTTACTGTAATCAAATATATCTGCTTCCCCGGTCTTTAATAAATCTTAGTGGTGTATCATTATCCATTATCCACGCTTATTACATGGTACATACTTAACCTTACTATCTCCTTGTTTGTTTTTGATAATATTTTTAATGCATTGTGTACCATTAACATTCCAAACAGTGCGTTCTACATATTTGCCACCTACTTTAACGGATGTCTTTGTTCCAGTATTTACAGCTGTATTTGTCTTCCTAGATCCACCTGCATTTTGTGTATTTTGTGTATCGCATGTTAAGAACCAGGTTCCCGCACTATCTCTCTCATCTCTCATATTGTTGCCACGATTGTGGTTTTCCATAGCTGAATTACAAACATTAATGGAATTGTACTTCCTGAGTTCTAATTGTTGCTTTCCATTCCAATTTCTGATCGTGCCTGTTGCCATTTTGATATATATAATACAAACATTTATTTTTCAATGGCCCCACAATATATTGCCCACCATCGCAGGACTGGCGTATTTTCGCGCGATGAGGTTAGTTCAAAAGTGTAGGGTTTTAGTTCAAAAGTTTTCCTCATTCTCTGGTGAGTACGTGACCATTGTTTTGCGGACGCCTGGGTTATATCGGGCTCGGGCTCGGGCTCGTCGTCAGGTGTGATGTACATGATTCACTGCATACAGTAAATGACATTGAATTCCGGGACAGGTTGACGCAGCCAGTCCCTGCTTTGTCCCAGCTGCTGTTGCATGGCATGCATGAGAGCGGATCCATTCTCATGCCCCAGAAGTCACAACTGCCAGCCCAGCCAATGTCATGTAACCCTGGTATGACAAGACGCGAGTCAGCAACTGAATCCCTTCCCCTCTCCGCGGGTCCCGCGTTTCCTCTCCTCCAAATCCGCATTGTTTTGTCAAGCAGAAGGCTGCTTGAGATCAGTGTGGGTTTGTAGAGGATGTCCTGTGCAGCGTCCCTCGACCAGCCGCCGCCGCCGCGACGCGTGTGTGAAGATGCGCATGCGTCGTGCTTGCATCCGGTGTGGATGCGAAAGCCGCCTGGGTGTCATGTGTGATAATGATGATGGACGGACGGATGGGGGGCATGCGAAAGCCGCCGTGGCGTCTGTGGCTGTGTTTCGGTCGCTCTGTGATGTGACTCGACACAAGTTCCGCCTGATGAGAGTGGTCGCTCTATGACTCGACTCGACTCGACCGACGACTCGACAGGTGCCGCCTGATGAGAGTGTTCGGTCGCTCTGTGAGTCGACACAGGTGTTGCAGCAGGAAAACTGGCCTGCATAGGATTGATGAGTTGAGACAGTTATAATGAACGCTTTGAATACATGAGTCACATGACAGGCACATGCAGGTGTTGTCATTTACTTTCTTGCTTGATCATGATCCCAATCGTGCGACTGGTGTGACATCGAGGCGAGCAAGGGAGAGCTGATTGCGAATGTAGCAGCACTCATGGTAAATTAGAGTGTCTCGTCAATGCTAGCATCATGGACAATGTTCAATCTTCATACCGGTCGCCCTTCATGCAGCTGCTGTGGGCAATGGCTTGTCTTTCATTTCTGTTTGATCAGTGCGGAGCAGCCCATGCTATGCTATTCATGAACATGAACATGTGGAGAATGATGTGCTATGGCTGAGCAATGTTGCAGCATTGGGGGGAAATGTTAATGTCTCATCCTGGTACATAGAAAGGATCCCCTATGCATCCTTCTCTTCAACCTGGGCTTTACACATTTGTGCCAATTGCGATTGCACATGCAAGGGTACATGCTGCATGCTCACGGTACAGTCGGAGACGCAATTTGTGGGACGCCCTACCGGTGACCCTTGAACCCAATGGGTAGATCAGATAAAGGCGAGTACATATTTTGCCCTTCTCTCTGTATTCCCTCATGACACGTTCCCTTGGGGGTACTTGCAGCAGCAACTCAACTCAACTAATCCCAACAGGTGCCGCGGTGATGCGAAAGTCGCTCTGTGATGTGACTCGACACAGGTGCCGCCGTGATCGAGAGAGGTCGTCGCTCTGTAACTCGACACAGGTTCCGTCATGATGCAGAGTCTGCGCTCTGTGACTCGACACACGTGCCGCCGTGATCGAGAGGTCGCCATGTACTCGCTCGAGTCGACACAGATGCCGCCGTCTTGATGAGAGTGTTCGCCGTTCCTCTAAAAACGAGTGTTAACGTCGTGGCCTAAGCCCCCTCACCCAAATCCTGTGTAGTGCTGGCGGCGGTACAATCGATCGCCGGACATGATAAAAGGCCCGACGATCCCCGAAACTGCATAATTTCCTTTTGTTTTGTTCTCCTCTCTCTTCCTTCGAACACGACCGACCGACAACCATACTGCGGTGCACTCCCACATATCGTCATCGAATGTAACAGGGTCCACGTACTTGAAGCGAAGTCTTGGCTTGATACTAGAGATGTTGCACCAAAGCCTATCGGCTCCCGGCCTCAACTAACCTCGTACACGCGGCATTTGCTTGCGCTCACCACGGAATTCGATCATAAGGCGGCCCTGTGCCATGTCCTGTGGTGTATCAGTCATTTCCATGACAGCGACGGTATTGTTGTTGTTGATGTTGATGTTGATGTTGACGTTGACGTTGACACATGGTCATGTATTTATGTCATGATCTCCAGCATTGTTGATGTTCCACCGTTTGCGTGAGTACTCCGATGACTTGACACGAGAGCGATCATCTAGCAGACCCATGCTTGACATGTGAGATGTATGCTTGACATGTGAGATGTACCGAACCTCCGTGATGCGAAAGTTGCTTTGTGTGTGACTCGACACATGTTCCGCATGATGCGAGAGGTCGCCGTGTGTGTGACGAGAGCCGCCTCCGCATCCGTTTGTCATGAGGATGCAGATGCACGTCCAAACAGCCAGCCGCGTGCCCCCCCTAATGCACGGGGTGTAGACAGCACTTCTTCATTGTCTCGTGTGTACCTGATCACCCATTGGGTTCAATGGTCACCGGTAAAGGTGTCCCATAATTTTTGTCTCTGATTGTAGTGCAGCACAGTGCAATGCGTAATGCACAGGCAGAATAAGTTTATTTTTTATAACATACTTGATCCGCTTCAGCCCACAAATTACCATTAACTTTTACAAATTCAGCTGTACCCCCACGATTATTCGCATATACTATTTTGACTTGTTTGCTATCGTTGAGGAATACACGTTTTTTTGTATCCTTGTATTGAAGTACCTTTCACCGTCACCAGATTTTGATTTCTGTATGTTTTATTTTTATTGTTTTCTTGTGGTAGCCACTATCAACGTTTGAATTTTTACATGTTTCAAGTCACCATCGGAAACAATGCCGCAATTTGAACCGCCCGTGATTATTTGTTTGGGGTGTAAGTAACAACATATGGTCCAAATGATCCATTTCATCAAACATCAACTTTAAATTGATACCTCTAATACAAACAAAGTTCAAAAAGTATTCTGGTTTTATTTAAGTGAAATATCCAGAACTTAGGAACATATACGAAAGGACAATTTCGACAGAGGAGAGTCATCCACATGAAAAGTAACTTCAGGTCTTCAGTCCAACAGCTGCAGAAGACAACATAAATGGATGTGTATCATTTTTTTGATTGTACATAATAATAACTTTGGTGTCTAAGTCCCATGACAAATTTGTTTACACATAGGTGGGTATGGTATACATATGTTAACTCCTCCAATGACATATTTGCTACCCTGGATATCTTCATATAATCTGTAATGTTCCTCTTAAACCGTCGTCGATTTGTTATTTGAGTCAATGACACTGCATACATTTTGAGTAGATTGATTTGCGACCATCCTTTTTCTCCTTTATTTTGAGCAATAAGTTTCTAATTCATCAATTATTTGTTGTTGTGTACTCATTTGTGTTCTTCTTTATATATATAATTTTTAGCCAGGGGAGACGCTGTGAAACACCAGCTCCTCTTTAGGGAATCGGACGACAAGTTCGTCATGGGCCCTCAGGGATCCCTTGTCCCTATCGCCTCAGAGAACTTTGCGGCAGAGACAAGTAATATTAATCCCATTTTCATCATCATACCTCCCTTCATAAAAACCAACAGAGATGTCAATAAGGTGTCTGCTTGAGACATCGCCATCTGTTAGAGACGGATCTGGAGAAGCTTGAGGGTGATTGATTGTTTATAAAGTATAGCTTTCCACTTGTTGTCCAGAATAAGCGCAAGATAGCGTTTCAACTTCCAATTACGTAACATTACATTACATTGATTGCCGGAGCGGAGGTACAATATAAACTTGTAACTACTTACTTTGGCCTTGCTACGGGGTTGGGGTTGCTACGGGTTGGGTGGGGTTGCAGGGTTGGGTTGGGTTTGCTACGGGTTGGGGTTGCTACGGGGTTGGGTTGGGGTTGCTACGGGTTGGGGTTGGGGTTGGGGTGGGGTGGGGGTTGGGTTGCTACGGGGTTGGGTTGGGGTTGGGTTGGGGTTGGGGTTGGGGTGGTAGGGTTTGGGGTTGGGGTTGGGGTTGGGGTTGCTACGGGGTTGGGGTTGGGGTTGGGGTTGCTACGGGGTTGGGGTTGCTACGGGGTTGGGGTTGGGATGGAGATGGAGATCTATTGATTGAGAGCTATTGTAACCAGTTGCATCCACCCACTCTCTCCTGTCCCACTCCTTGTCCCGCCCTTTCCCTGTGACACTCCAGGGAGTTCTTTTTGAATTTGTATGAGTCGTTCCGGAGGCCTCAAATTCTGAAATTAAAAATCCTCCGGGAGGAAGGAACGCCCATTACATGCTACGTCCGCACTGTGTAGACCGTGGGCGAGCAGGGAGTAGTGGGACACCTTGTATTTCACTCTATTTTGCTTAATGGTTTAAGTAAATCAGGCCAAAAAACATAAGGGGTTTAAGTAAATCAGGCCAAAAAACATAAAAAACATAAACACAGTATCAGCCTCCACACAAGCACGCGGATTAAGTACGTGGATTGCGAATATCATCTTTGAGTTCTTCGGGTACTGAGAAAGTTGCTGACCAAAGGGCTTCGACGTCCCATGAAAGACGAGTGTAAACAAGTCAGATCCTACACGTGTTTCCGCGCGCCCATGAAAGACGAGTGTAAACAAGTCAGATCCGACACGTGTTTCCGCGAGTCATCAGCTGAATTCCACTGCCCCACTCCATGGGGCCCGTGTTTCCCCTTCACAATCCCGACATAGTTCTCAAGCAGAAGTCTGCTTGAGAAAGTTGCATTGGCATGTGTGAGAATGGACGAGGAGGATGCGAAAGCCGCCGTGGCGTGTGTGAAGATGAATGAATGGACGAACGGGGGATGCGAAAGCCGCCGTGGCGTGTGTGAAGATGAATGAATGGACGAACTGAAGAGTAGGCTACGAAAGCCGCCTTGGTGTGTGTGAAGATGAATGAATGGACGAGGAGGATGCGAAAGCCGCCGTGGCGTGTGTGAAGATGAATGAATGGACGAACTGAAGAGTAGGCTACGAAAGCCGCCGTGGCGTGTGTGAAGATGAATGAATGGACGAACTGAAGAGTAGGCTACGAAAGCCGCCTTGGTGTGTGTGAAGATGAATGAATGGACGAACTGAAGAGTAGGCTACGAAAGCCGCCTTGGTGTGTGTGAAGATGAATGAATGGACGAACGTGGGGGTTGCGAAAGCCGCCTTGGTGTGTGTGAAGATGAATGAATGGACGAACTGACGAGTAGGATGCGCAAGCCTCCGTGGAGACCAGATGGACGAGTATGATACGCAAGCCGCCGCCTGTGTCGTGATAGAGTGCGTGCGCTATCTATCATATCTATCTATCTATCTATCATATCTATCTATCTATCTATCTATCTATCTATCTATCTATCTATCCATCCTATCCTATCCTATATATCTAATGCACCGAGTATGATGCGACATGTTTCCTCCGTTCCGTTTGCCTATCACGTGCGTGCGTATGTTTTCCTGCGCCCGCACAGTTTTTTAGCTATTGTGTTCTGTCAAGTGCAAGTGCGTCCGTAGTTCCTCTGGCAGCGGCACGCCCCTCTCCGAGAGGACCCTGACGCATGTCCGGCTGTGCAGGGCCATGCCCTGAAGGCCCTGAAGGTGACGGAGCCGGCGCCCTCATGGAGGAAGGCGGCGTCGTCCTCGTACTTGCTGCTTCTGCCGGGTTCACCCTGCTATTCGCTGCACGATGCTCCTGACACCGGCAGCAGCGAGTCTTGCAGGTCCGCCTTCGCCCAGCGGCAGTCCCGACCGTACACGTACGTCTGCTGGTAGCAGTCGGGGTCCATGATGATGTTCATGTACTGCGGGTGCGCGGGGTGTGGTTGTTTGGGTACATGTGTGTTGTGTGTGGGGTGTGGGTGGTGTTGTATATGTGTGTTGTGTGTGTTGTGGTTGGTGGGTAGATGTGTGGGTGGGTGGTGTAGTTTGGGGGTGGGGTATATGTGTTTTTTGGTTGGTTTTGTTGTTTGGTTTGTATAAGTTTGGGTGGTGGGGTGTGTTGGTGGTTGTTGTGGGTGGTGGGTGGTATATGTTTTGTTGTTGTGTTTTGTTGTTTTTTATATGTCTGGTTGGTGGTGTTGTGGTTTGTGGGTTTATATTGTGTTTTGGGGTGGTTGGTTGTGTTTTTTCCTATTTTTGGTGGTTGGGTGGTTGTTTTTTTTTTTTTTTTTTGTTCTTTTTGGGTTGGTTTGTGGTTTGGTGGTGTTGGGTGGTGTTTTTGTTTTTTTTCTATTTTGTTGGTTGTTTGTGGTGTGTTTGTTGATATTTTTTTGTTGGTTGGTGGTGTGTTGTGGTTGGTGTGGGTATCTTTGTGGGTTTTGTGTTGGGTTGTTGTTTTTTGTGTTCCGCTTTGGTTTGTTGTTTTTGTGGTGGTTTTGGGGTTTATATTGTTGGGTTTTTTTGTTGGGTTCTTTGTGGTTTTTTGTGGGGTGGTGGGTGGGTGGTATTTTGTGGGTTTTTGTTTTGGGGTGGTTGTGGTGGTGTGGGTTGTCATCGTTGTTGTGTTTTGTTTTTGGTTAGTTGTTGGTTGTGGTGGTTGGTTTTGTTCCTTTTTTGGTGTGGTGGTTGTGTTAGTGGTGGTGGGGGGCTCTTTGGTGGTGGTGGTGGGTGGTGGGTGTTGGTCGTGGTGTTGGGTACTTGTGTGGTGGTGGGTGGTTGCTGGTTCCGTTTTTGGTGGTGGTGTGTGTATGTGTGGGGGGGTGTTTGGTTGGGTGTTGTGTGTGTGTTGTTCTTTTCGTGTCACTTTTGCTGACTCCTACGTTCTTTCATGCCCTTTGAGAACCTGCGATTGGAGTGTGTGTGTGTGGGTGTGGGTTGTGGGGGTGTGGGGTGGTGGTGGGGGGTATTGTGTGGGTGGTGGGTGGTGGGGGTATGTTAAAGTAGATCCTGTGATGATCATACGGGATGGTAGATTCATGGCCTTGGTGAGAACCTGCGAGTTGGATGTGTGTGTGGGGTGTGGGGTGTGGGGTGTGGGGTGGGGGGTATGTTAAAGTAGATCCTGTAATGATCATACGGGATGGTAGATTCATGGCCTAAGTGAGATCCTGCGAGTTGTGTGTGTGTGTGTGTGGTGGTGGTGGTGGTGGTGGTGGTGGTGGTGGTGGTGGTGGTGTGTGTGGGGGGGTATGTGTGTGGTGTGTGTGTGTGTGGTGGTGGTGGTGGTGGTGGGGGGGGGGGCACACCTCCTCTCTAACACAGCTAGACACAGAGGACATGCGAGGACAGAATCACCATTCACCTTGAACTTACTGCCCATCACCCTTCCCACACCAAGCAACGGCCATCCACATCCAGACCACCTCCCTACCACACACACCACCACACACACTGCTGCTCCTCATTGCGAGTTAGGCGGCTCCCCCCACTCACACAGCTCCTCCCTACCACACACCCCACCCCACTAACATGCAGGATGCTCTGCATTGCTAGTGGGCATGCAAGGACAGAATCACCATTCACCTTGAACTAACTGCCCAGCACCCTTCCCATACCAAGCAACAGACACCCACCCACAGCCCACCTCCGCCCTACCACACACACCGCCAAACTAACACACACAAACACGCACATTAACACCCACCACCACACACACCCATACACTATCACCTACCACCCCACTAACCTGTAGGATGCTCCTCATTGCGACTTGGCAGGCAAGGACAGAATCGCCATCCAACTTAAACGGATGTTCCAGCAACCACTCCACACCCTGCAGGTGAAACATAAACCTAGGGTGAGAGTGTGTGGTGTGTGTGTGTGTGTGTGGTGTGTGTGTGGTGGTGTGTGTGTGTATGTGTGTGTGTATGTGTGTGTGTATGTGTATGTATGTGTGTGTGTGTGTGTGTGTTTGTGTGTGGTGTGTGTGTGGTGGGGTGTGTGTGTATGTGTGTGTATGTGTGTATGTGTGTGTGTGTGTGTGGTGGTGTGGTAACGTGGTACAGCGTTTTTTATATGGCCAATAATATACATTTTGCCGATATTAATATTTCTGGGTGGATTTGCTTAAACGGATATTCCAGCAGCCACTCCACACCCTGCAGGTGAAACATAAACCTAGGGTGAGAGTGTGTGTGTGTGTGTGCCAATATTGATGTGTCTGGTTGGATTTGCTTCAGGGTGAATTCAGACCAGTCACTCCACACCCTGCAGGGGAGAACATAAATAGGTATGGCTGCCTTCAAGCCAACCAACCTAGGGTGAGAGTGGATGTGTTTGGTGGGGTGGGGTGGGGCTGTGTGTGTGTGTGTGGTGTTTTTTGTAAGGTGGATATGTAGACATTTTGCATATATTAATATTTATGGGTGAACTTCCAATATTCACTCCACACCCTGCAGGTGAAACATAAACCTAGGGTGAGAGTGTGTGTGTGTGTGTGTGTGTGTGTGGTGGTGTGTGTGTGTATGTGTGTGTGTGGTGGTGTGTGTGTGTATGTGTGTGTGTATGTGGTGGGGTGGGGCTGGGTGTGTGTGTGGTGCAGCGTTTTTTCTAAGGCACTTTGCCGATTTTAATGTATTTGGGTGAATTTGCTTCAGGGTGAATTTACAGCAGTCACTCCACACGCTGCAGGGGAGAACATAAATCTAGGGTGGGAGTGTATGTGTGTGGTGTGGTGGTGCGTTTGTGTGTGTGGTGTGTGTGTGATGGGGTGTGTGTATGTGATGGGGTTGGTATGTGTGTGTGTATGTGTGTATGTGGTGGGGTGGGTCTGGTGTGGCGGTGTGTGTGTGTGTGTGTGTGGATGGGTGTGTATGTGTGTGGTGACGAAGTGGGTGGGAGATTGGAGGCTGCGGAGACTGTGAGTCAATACTTGATGCATGCGTGCAAGTGGTGTGTGTGTGTGTGTGTGTGTGTGTGTGTGTGGTGGTGTGGTAAGTGGGAGATTGGAGGCTGCGGAGACTGTGAGTCAATACTTGATGCATGCGTGCAAGTGGTGTGTGTGTGTGTGTGTGTGTGTGTGTGTGTGTGTGTGTGGTGGTGTGGCAAGTGGGAGATTGAGCTGCGGAGACTGTGAGTCCAATACTTGATGCATTCTGCAAGTGGGGTGTTGGGTGTGTGGGTGTGGTGTGTGTGTTGTGTGGGTGTGGGTGTTGGTAAGTGGAGAATTGGAGAGTCGGTGATTGAAGTGATCGCATAAGCTGCAGCAGCTTGACAAGTTGTAACCCGCAACTCATTGAATTGAGCGACCAGAGGAACTCTTGACTCGGGCGTGACCTCCTCCCCGAGGGGTTCAATGTCCTCCACCGGTGTCGTCGCACAGCTGGAGAACGCCCTCCAGCATCTGGCGCGTATATTGTTTTTGTTTGGTGGTTGTGTGTGTTGGTGAAATTTTTGCATGTAACGACATAGTTGTTGGTGGCCGACCCGAAGCTGTTGTTGATTGTGAAAGTGTGTGTTTTCCGCAACGCCTCCAGTTCCGCTTGCATTTCATCGATCCGATTCTCGAGGTACTCCATGCGCTTCTCCATGAAGTCAACATCAACAGCTCCCTTGGGGTGAGACCTCCGCTTGTGTGAAGACTTCGAATACCGGTTACTGAACTGCTTGTCACACAACTCGCACGCGAACAAACAGGAGGGGGGTGTTTTTTTCTCCATGGTGCATTTCTCCATGGTGCATTTCTCCATGGTGCATTTCTCCATGGTGCATTTCTCCATGAGGAGAGAACCCCCTTATGTTTGTTACATTGTAGTTGTCATACATGTGTTCTTCCACAAGGGGGTCACAGCAACCTCCCCCCTAGCTCGCTCGCGGTGCAGGCATCGATCGCTAGGGCTGGGCAATGCTCGGCCAAACACATCGAGTCGCCATGGAATCATTTGATTGACCGATAAATACTGAAGAATGCCGGATGCTCACATCAATCCCTATTTTAAACGTGTTCACATGAACACCTCTGAAAAGACTCTCCATCTCTGGAACAACAATTATTTCAACAAAAAATAAATACTGAAGAATGCCGGATGCTCACATCAATCCCTATTTTAAACGTGTTCACATGAACACCTCTGAAAAGACTCTCCATCTCTGGAACAACAATTATTTCAACAAAAAATAAATACTGAAGAATGCCGGATGCTCACATCAATCCCTATTTTAAACGTGTTCACATGAACACCTCTGAAAAGACTCTCCATCTCTGGAACAACAATTATTTCAACAAAAAATAAATACTGAAGAATGGCCGGATGCTCACAATCAATCCCTATTTTTAAACGTGTTCCATGAACACCTCTGAAAGACTCTCCATCTCTGGAACAAACAATTATTTCAACAAAAAATGAATACGAAGAATGCCGGATGCTCACATCATCCCTATTTTAAACGTGTTTCACATGAACACTCTGATAAGACTCTCCACTCTGGAACAACAATTATTTCAACGAAAATAAATACTGAAGAATGCCGGATGCTCACATCAATCCCTATTTTAAACGTGTTCACATGAACACCTCTGAAAAGAATCTCCATCTCTGGAACAACAATTATTTCAACAAAAATAAATACTGAAGAATGCCGGATGCTCACATCAATCCCTATTTTAAACGTGTTCACATGAACACCTCTGAAAAGACTCTCCATCTCGGGAACAACAATTATTTCAACAAAAAATAAATACTGAAGAATGCCGGATGCTCACACAATCCCTATTTTAAACGTGTTCACATGAACACCTCTGAAAAGACTCTCCATCTTCTGGAACCCACAATTATTTCAATCACACCATCAAAAATAATCGGAAGAATGCCGGAGGCTCACAGTGGTTCATCCCTATTTCAAACACGTGTTCCATGAACACCTCTGCAAAGACTCTCCATCGCTTAACAAACCATATTCAACCAAAAATAAATACTGAAAATGCCGGAGGCTCACAGCAATCCCTATTTTAAACATGTTCACCTTAACACCTCTAAAGACTCTCCATCTCTGGAACAACAATTATTTCATTCAACAAAATGAATACTGAAGAAATGCGTATGCTCACATCAATCCCTATTTAAGACGGTCACGTGAACACCTCTGAAAAAGAACCTCCATCTCTGGAAAACAATTATTTCCAAAAGACAAAATAATACTGAAAGGCCGGATTGCTCACATCAATCCTATTTTTAAAAGACGTTGTGCACATGAACACCTCTGAAAAGACTCTCCATCTCTGGAACAACAATTATTTCAACAAAAATAATACTGAAGAATGCCGGATGCTCACATCAATCCCTATTTTAAACGTGTTCACATGAACACCTCTGAAAAGACTCTCCATCTCTGGAACAACAATTATTTCAACAAAAATAAATACTGAAGAATGCCGGATGCTCACATCAATCCCTATTTTAAACGTGTTCACATGAACACCTCTGAAAAGACTCTCCATCTCTGGAACAACAATTATTTCAACAAAAATAAATACTGAAGAATGCCGGATGCTCACATCAATCCCTATTTTAAACGTGTTCACATGAAAACCTCTGAAAAGACTCTCCATCTCTGGAACAACAATTATTTCAACAAAAAATAAATACTGAAGAATGCCGGAGGCTCACATCAATCCCTATTTTAAACGTGTTCACATGAACACCTCTGAAAAGACTCTCCATCTCTGGAACAACAATTATTTCAACAAAAAATAAATACTGAAGAATGCCGGATGCTCACATCAATCCCTATTTTAAACGTGTTCACATGAACACCTCTGAAAAGAATCTCCATCTCTGGAACAACAATTATTTCAACAAAAAATAAATACTGAAGAATGCCGGATGCTCACATCAATCCCTATTTTAAACGTGTTCACATGAACACCTCTGAAAAGACTCTCCATCTCTGGAACAACAATTATTTCAACAAAAAATAAATACTGAAGAATGCCGGAGGCTCACATCAATCCCTATTTTAAACGTGTTCACATGAACACCTCTGAAAAGACTCTCCATCTCTGGAACAACAATTATTTCAACAAAAATAAATACTGAAGAATGCCGGATGCTCACATCAATCCCTATTTTAAACGTGTTCACATGAACAACTCTGAAAAGACTCTCCATCTCTGGAACAACAATTATTTCAACAAAAAATAAATACTGAAGAATGCCGGAGGCTCACATCAATCCCTATTTTAAACGTGTTCACATGAACACCTCTGAAAAGACTCTCCATCTCTGGAACAACAATTATTTCAACAAAAAATAAATACTGAAGAATGCCGGAGGCTCACATCAATCCCTATCCGACACATGTTCCCGCGAGTCAGCAGCTCAATTCCACTGCCCCACGGAGTGGGGCCCGCGAATCCCTTTCGATATACGAGAGCGATTGTTTTGCAAACCCACCCCTGCTTGGTGGACCTACCTTATAACAATCGATTCTTTACACCAGCCTGTATCCTTTGAAAACCCCTCGCAAATTTTCGTTTCCGCGGCTTTTGACGCGGCTTTGCTCTAGACACCTGACGCTTAGGTGACGTTCCAGGTCCGTCTTGATCGTGCTGAGTTTCCCGTTGAAATATTCGCATGTCTTGAAGCGTTCTTTGGCCTCCTTCAGCAGAAATGCGCTGTCCGGGCTGGCCGCGACGTGCTCTTCGACGAACATAGCCACGGCGTCGTTCGCGTTCAAGTACATCGCACTGGTCTTCTTTAACGAATCGGGCATATCGAACTTGTACTCGTATGCAAACGCGTGTAGAAGGGTGTGTAGGAACTCCATGCGCATCGCGCCGTCTGCCTTGAATGACT
Source organism: Chlamydomonas sp. ICE-L (assembly GCA_013435795.1). Classification (NCBI taxonomy): domain Eukaryota; kingdom Viridiplantae; phylum Chlorophyta; class Chlorophyceae; order Chlamydomonadales; family Chlamydomonadaceae; genus Chlamydomonas; species Chlamydomonas sp. ICE-L. Next base: position 953,578 of record JACBWV010000506.1, read on the forward strand.
CTACAAGCCCTGCATCTCGTGGGAAGAGGAATTTGGCGGCGTCCGCATCATCCGCGTCCACGAACCGACTGATGTAGTCGAGTTTTCGTATCCGTCGTTGGACTCCCGAGTCAGAACCGTCGACCATCGGCGGGGCGTTGCACATGATGTGTATCTTGTGTTGCGGGCGGAAGCGTACGATGTCGCTGGAGTGCAAGAGGCGGTAGGTGATGCCTTCCCCACCGGTCATATCCTTGAGGACTCCGGAATTTAAGACTTCGTCGTGGTTTGGCTCTGTGCAATACATAATGCGGACCCCCTTCCACGTCGCAAACTCTGGCATCGGGCGACCTGGATCGATGCGTTGCTTGCTTGTCAGCATTTCCACGCCGAATTTCCGGATGTAGTCGCCCAATGCGATCTCCATGACTTCGAAGAACTTGGTCTTCCCGTTAGAGGCGGACGCGTTGGCGCCGGCGTGTATGTGAAAGAGCTCTTGTCCGCTGTCTCCGTACAGCTGTCTAGCAAATGTGTGGATGAGGTATTCTCGTTGGTTGTCGTCGGGGTGCATCGTGTCCCAGTATTTCCGCACGCGGTCTGCTGATTCCACGCACACTGCGACATTGTAATTGAATCCCACGGACATGGAGACCATGTCCTCCGGATGCCCTTGACGGAAGACGCCGTTTTTTAGGTCCCACACGCCGTTGTTGAACCCTAAGAGGTTTGGGTCGGCGTCGAGTTTCTTCATGAAGTCCGGGTCGTAAAAGTACTCGAGCATCTCTTGCAGGACGTTATTCTTGAAGGTCGCGTCCTGGAGGCGCGCGGTGATGTGCGCTAGCCGGTCGGCGTCGTTCTTTGTGCTCGCGTTGCTCTGCATGTTGTAAGCGCTTTGGGACGCTCTCTCCTTGTTCATAGCGATAATGAAGTGCTCTAGAACAACGGTGGACAGCTCGTGATTGACGTGGATCGCGGCAACGTCCGTCTTCCATCGCCCGTCGAATACGTACCATATCTTGCCGTTCGTGCTCGCGGAAGCGATGCGTTTGCCAAGTATTTTTTTTGCGATGCGCGCGATCTCGTTATGGCTCCCGTTGCACGTGCGGATGTCCTCGATGACGCGCTGACTGACGATGTCCCAATACTCAACCGGGGAGTCGTGTCTGGCCCACATGTGCAAAGAGCCTAGGCGCAAGCGCAAGCGCAAGCCCGCGCGATCATCCGAATTCATTGTGCCCCATACCTCGCCACACTTCCCCTTTGTGTACTTCTCCGGGCACTTTTTGCTGAAGAGTTCCCACAATGGGAGATGGGTGGGCGATGTGTTGTGCAGACACCACCCGACTTCCATCCATGTACGGTATGAGCTTGCGCGGGAAGCGGCGATGATATCGACCAGCGCCGCTACCTCATCAAACGCCTCGGGTGCACCACTTTCGTGATCGATATCGTCATTGACCACAACTTTGATTGACTTTTGTTTCTTTTGTTTCGTTTGTTTTGGTTTCGCCACCAGCTCCATCAACGTCCGAGGTATATCGACGAGCTTCGTCCCCGCAGCCCACGGCTCACGCACCCACGTCTTGTTCAAGGAAGGGCATATCGCCAAGACGCCGCGTGTACCGGTGGAACAACGCGTCTTCAAATCGGCGTCAAAACCGATGACCTGTCGTGCGCCATCCCAGTAACCTTCCGCGTCCGCCCACTCTGGGCGAATGAACAGATAATGCCGGCCCTTGTTGGTCTGTTGGATGGGGCACACCGAGAGGGCTTCGACAACGTCAGGGTCTTGCAGGGCCTCAATCTTCGCCACCGCATCGTCAGAGTTGGCGTCGACAACGCACAACGAATCCAGGAGAAGTCCCCACTGCGCATGCTCAGGGTTTTTGACCATGTAAATATGCGCCTTTTCCATGGACCACTGCCCGGGCTCCTTGTGACAAACGATAGGTTTCTTCGCTCCGGTAGGGATGAGGACGGTGTCACCGACCACGTCTCGACCGCATTGCAAGAGCCAATCATAGGTTTCGCGAATGATGTCGCTCATTTCCATGTTCATAACATACCGCACACGATCCTTATATGCTTTGTCTAATTGTGCGCTACAAACGCTACACTTTTTTTTATAATAAAAAGAGAGAGAAAGGAGATGTATGTTTTGTAGAGCATGGCGCCTGCTTGAAACCTTGCGGGTTTCTTTTGTAGACGCTCCCTAAGACACGATCCGGTGTCCTGTAGCGTTTGCATCGTTTGTACGGCTCTCAGCAATAGTTTCAACTTGTCGTTCCATATATTAGCCTTTTGCAGTAGGTGCTACAACCGATACAAGCGCTACACTTTTTTTTATAATGATAAAAAAGGGAGAGAGGAGATGTATGTTTTGTAGAGCATGGCGCCTGCTTGAAACCTTGCGGGTTTCTTTTGTAGACGCTCCCTAAGACACGATCCGGTGTCTTGTAGCGTTTGCATCGTTTGTGCGGCTCTCAGCAATAGTTTCAACTTGTCGTTCCATATATTAGCCTTTTGCTGTAGGTGCTACAACCGATACAAGCGCTACACTTTTTTTTTAATAATAAAAAAGAGAGAGAGGAGATGTATGTTTTGTAGAGCATGGCGCCTGCTTGAAACCTTGCGGGTTTCTTTTGTAGACGCTCCCTAAGACACGATCCGGTGTCCTGTAGCGTTTGCATCGTTTGTACGGCTCTCAGCAATAGTTTCAACTTGTCGTTCCATATATTAGCCTTTTGCTGTAGGTGCTACAACCGATACAAGCGCTACACTTTTTTTTATAATAAAAAAAGAGAGAGAGGAGATGTATGTTTTGTAGAGCATGGCGCCTGCTTGAAACCTTGCGGGTTTCTTTTGTAGACGCTCCCTAAGACACGATCCGGTGTCCTGTAGCGTTTGCATCGTTTGTACGGCTCTCAGCAATAGTTTCAACTTGTCGTTCCATATATTAGCCTTTTGCTGTAGGTGCTACAACCGATACAAGCGCTACACTTTTTTTTTAATAATAAAAAAAGAGAGAGAGGAGATGTATGTTTTGTAGAGCATGGCGCCTGCTTGAAACCTTGCGGGTTTCTTTTGTAGACGCTCCCTAAGACACGATCCGGTGTCCTGTAGCGTTTGCATCGTTTGTACGGCTCTCAGCAATAGTTTCAACTTGTCGTTCCATATATTAGCCTTTTGCTGTAGGTGCTACAACCGATACAAGCGCTACACTTTTTTTTATAATAAAAAAAGAGAGAGAGGAGATGTATGTTTTGTAGAGCATGGCGCCTGCTTGAAACCTTGCGGGTTTCTTTTGTAGACGCTCCCTAAGACACGATCCGGTGTCCTGTAGCGTTTGCATCGTTTGTACGGCTCTCAGCAATAGTTTCAACTTGTCGTTCCATATATTAGCCTTTTGCTGTAGGTGCTACAACCGATACAAGCGCTACACTTTTTTTTTATAATAAAAAAAGAGAGAGAGGAGATGTATGTTTTGTAGAGCATGGCGCCTGCTTGAAACCTTGCGGGTTTCTTTTGTAGACGCTCCCTAAGACACGATCCGGTGCATGATGATGAACACCCCTGTCCTCCCCCCCAAACGCTGGTGGGCAAAACAGACCCGCGCGGCACGTGTGTCAGCAGCCACACCCACGCGCACCCAAGCCCACCAACAGCAGCTAAGCATCAGCTCTCTGGCGCCTGTGGATATGATATAATCTCTCTCAGACCGATGATGTGATGGTCCTGTTTTGTTGCAACATTTACAACAAATATTAATATTAATAAGTAAAGATAGGTCAAGCTGGATCACAGGGGGGTTTTGTATATGACTGAATCATAATATATACCGTCTTTTGTTTTTGTTTACAGAACAAAATGAGCCCTTGTATTCCATCCTACCAAGTTAATTAAGTTAACTAAGTTAGTCAATTTCCTGGCTGCGGATATCTTGACTGAAGACGCGTCCACCGCGATCCACAGCTGTCACGATCATACGACGAATTGTCACAGATCCAAGTGTTGTTCCGTCTTTCATGTCAATGTTGATGAGATGCGGTATCCAGGACGAAAGTCTACTCGCGCACATAGTGGCCTGCTGTATGGCTTTCAACACCTTGGCATTTCCAGTTTTGGCAGGGGCTTTGAGGATTTTCGTCTCCACCACGAAAAGTGTGTTGATAGCATGTGAGAATACAAGGGCGTCCCCGTTGGCGCGCTTGAAGCATCCGTCATCGAAGACGTACTCCACAGCGACGAGGAACAAACGTGACGATGGGGATGTGTGGTGTTTTTGTTTAATTAGGTGGTGCAATGCGTTATACTCCAAGACGCGTGGATCACCGGAAGTAGCCGATGACGTCCGCAGTGCATTGAGACGGCTGACATTCCGGCAGTGGAGGCGATCAAGAAACTTGGATGTGTCGAGACTGTCCATGTCCAGCGCCCTTCCTAGTTGGCGGACTGGCTTTGAAATGGGCTGACAAGGTTGTGTCGGCATCGCGTCGATGAAGACTCTTTTCTTCGCGCATACGTGGATGTGGCAATGACTCCAATCTCAAAAGAAGGCTTTACATATCCGTCTGTGTGGCGTGTGGAAAGAGAGAGAGAGAGAGAGAGAGAAAGAGAGAGAGAGAGAAAGAGAGAGAGAGAGAGAGGGATAGATATTCGCGTGTGTATGTATTTTGCGTTATTTGTAGATGGAAGAAAGGAAAGAGGAGGGTGGTGTGCGAATGACGCGCTAGTGAAGAGGATGATGAGGAGAATAAAAGAAAAATATGCATGCTCGGGGCGAGGAGGTCCTTTTATGATGCCCGGCTATCGTACCTCCAGCAATACACAAGGATTGGGCATGCCTGGGTACGCAAAGCGCCGGTCCCGCTATCGTACCTCCAGCAATACACAAGGATTGGGCATGCCTGGGTACGCAAAGCGCCGGTCCCGCTATCGTACCTCCAGCAATACACAAGGATTGGGCATGCCTGGGTACGCAAAGCGCCGGTCCCTTTAATCTGAGTGAGTGATTGAGTGATGGACTATGAAGAGGAGTCGTCGACATGTGTTCCGCCGTTTGCGTGTGTCAATGAGGGTCCTGCGTGTGACATTCGACAGTGTTCCGCCGTTTGCGTGTGTCCTCCTATACATTCGACAGTGTTCCGCCGTTTGCGTGTGTACTCCGATGGACAAGTCAGATCCGACACGTGTTTCCGCGAGTCCGCAGCTGAATTCCCCTGCCCCACTCCGTGGGTCCCGCGATTCCTCTTTCATGATCCCGAAATAGTTTGTTAAGCAGACGTCTGCTTGAGACGACACGTGTCCCCATGAAAGTTGTTCTCAAATAATTATGGGACACCTTGTATAATTTGAATGATATCCTTTGAAACCCCCTACAGGTCAGTGGTTCACTACAAATTCCTTAAAATCCCCACAACCACCACCTGATACTGATTTGGGGACACAGACGGTTGAACGGTTTCCCGTGGAGGCGACTAGAAATATTTTCGAGCACCTCTCCAACCTTCTGCACCCAACGTTGCTCTTGAGCAACGACCTGCAAGTTCGATTGTAAATGGGGTGTCCTTTATTTGAGAACAACTGTAGTTACAAAAAGAGTGTGTTAGTGATGGTTGATACTTGAACTAGGATGCGTTCCATGTCTGTGTGGCCTTGATCTGCTGCAACACGACGAGGGCATCCATCCAGGATGTTAACATTAGCCCCTGCAAGTATGAGTTGGCGTACTATCGTCAAATTGTTTTGTTTTGATGCTGATATCAAGGCGGATCCATACCTAGCGTTAGGGTCACTACCTGCAATCAACAATAGTTTAACAATCTCCGGTTTGTTCAATTGACCAAAGCAGTGTAATCATTTTCATAGAAGTTTATGCCTTGAATTAGCATGCGTCGAACGCCCTCGACATCGAAATCCGGATAAATATTAGCCTGAATTTCATTTTTCTTATTGCACCGCATGGGGTGTCGCAAAGGTAAAAGTGAAACTTTTCAGAGGGTCGAAGGCTCGCCTCTAGATGGAGGGCTAGTTGCCGATGCAAGAGATGATGAGAAGGTTGGCTTTTTCAATCGTTCCATTCAGACGCCAATCAAGGAAATTAGGGGCTCTCCAAGTTGGATCTTTCCCTTGCTGCGCAGATTCTCATATTCGCACGTCAACTGTTGCAACCTTTTGTTTTCAAAATAGGGGGCCTGAGCATCTTCCTCATCCGGTGATACCAGGAGGCAAAGTAGTACCATTCCCTATTAATCCAATTATCATGTACAACTCCATGACGCAATGGATCAACCCCATGCCTGCCTTCCAATCCCTCCCTGCACCAGAGCGGCATGGCCACTTGGTTGAATGACGATATTGCACCAAGTCGATATCGTGATCACAGCTCTGTTGAAGTCTGTCATGCAATGCGTGTGAAGGACTTGCAGGGCAGTCTGAAGCACCGATTTCTCCGTTGAGTTGATGACCCACCTGTGTGCAATCACAATCACAAGCGTCGTGTGTTATACTAATGATGTTGTCTAGGTTGTTCAAATGGCTATAGAGACAACAAAGCAAATCATACCGGTTGTTGTTTCGCAGCAGGGCTACGGCAGCTTCAACAGCCGCATGCGCCACCCGCACTGCCTCATCAGCTCGCTCAGCAGTTTGGACAAGTGCAGCCAATGCAGCATTCTTGTGTGGCCCTCCGTCAGCGATGATGATGCCTAGCTGAGCTGGTGATGTATTAGTGAAGTCCATGCTTATTATCTGTGTGCATGAAAAAATGAAAGCAGTTCTGACAAACAAGATACTGTTCCGCCGACTGTAGGCTTTAAGTAATACCGCGTGTGGCCGTACACAGAGACGTTTCATTTATATGTTCCGTTGAGTGTATCCACTTACTTACACTCTGACAATACAGGTCGTCTGCTTTGTGTGTATCTGTCAAGATGTCTACAACGCTACACACGCAGACTTGGCTACACCTGGCAGACACCTGTCTGATGAGAATGATTGCACACCATGTTTATTTTTCACAAGTATAAAAAATCAAGACTATGCCTAGTATATTGCTTTGCGCACCCTATATCTTCTGTGTAAAACAGAAACAATGGATAACTTCAAGAAGTTGGAGACAAGCATGTACGTGTGTTTCACAGTTTCAGGCAGTACGTGGGATGACAGGAGCAACAAGTTTATTTTAAATGGAACGGTGGTATTCGATAATGAGGATGACACCAAGAAATGTTTAGAAATACTCGACCTTTACAAAGAGACATTCTACTTCAGGCGTAAATCGAACGTGATGAATAAGACTATGTTCACGTTTGACGGCACGACAATCCACCTATTAACTGGTGCCACAATTGCGTACGAACAGAATGCTGCTCGATTGAAGAAGATTGTAGAGATAGAAAAGACGTGCACGGCAAACACGTGGGGATACATGGACGATTACGTAAGGCTATTCGGGTATCGTCCGCTCAGGAAAAGGGCATTCTGGAGCTGCTTGCTGTTATGTTTTTCGTGCAGTTGTATATTCTGTATCGATCCATGCTCTTACGAAGCTAAATATCCTCGCACGTAGGTGAGCTCATGTACCCCCCCAACGTTGCCCAAAAGCAACAATCTGCAACAACTAGGGTTGTCAAGCAGAAGCCTGCTTGATACACACGGCTTTCTTTTGAGTAAATGCGGTTGTGTAAGACTCAATGCGGCTTTAATCGACGACAAGTGTTTCGTGTGCGCTTCGACAAACGAGTGTAAACCACGCAAAATCCATACAGATTACAGCCATACAAACTCGAATCTCTCTCTGTCGAACTGCGAATCATTCAATGCGCCTAACAAACCAGAATTCGCCCCTTACAGACAGTTTTAGGATAGATCCGAATTAGATTTGTGTTAGATGTACATCGGATTTGTGTTAGATACGCGTCGGTATCACACCGATGCGGTGAGATGAGAAAACCCGAATTCAGGCCAAATTCCCATGAACACGACGTCACCTTTTGTGTGAGGATCCGCCAACCTTAGTAGCTCTATGTGGACAAGACGGCCTCGCCGTCGCTTAGCGGATTCAGCTAAATGCAGCCCCTGCCTCAACAATCACCGACACATCCCTTTCGGGGAATATCGCATCGCTTCGATATTGCGTCCCATGCTTTGGTCGCCTTGCCATATTTCACGCCTTCATTCGAACAATGGACGGCACCGCATCGCGCAGTGATTGCGTGTTTATCGAACGACGAGCTCATGGCGGTTTGGGAATTATTGGTCAGCCTCGCCATGAGTTCATAATGACTATGACATTTGCTCTCGATACAAGATTTGAGGGGCTTTGAAGTTTTCTCAATGACTTCACCTGCAGCCGAGAGTTTATCGTTGCATTTTGTTACTTTTCTGCACTTCGATGCTTTCATGCGGAGCGCGCCTGCCCACTCTATCCATTCATCAAGCGTCCGTTCTTTTTTGTCAGAGACCAGACGGACAGCCTCAATCTTCATAAACGCGACGAACTCTTCGGCCGTGTACGAGTCGTCCTTCTTTCCGCGCTGACGGGGACCTGTGTAGCACACGACATCAGATCGACTCTTCGTTTCTTTTTTCGCTTGAGGTAGTTTTGCCACTCGTGGCATTCAATGAATGAATGAAAGTGTATATATTTTAAATAAAAAAATAAAATTATCTAAGACTTGTTGGTTGCGGTGTAACCCGTTTTACCCCTCCCCCCCCCCCCCCCTTCAGAATTCCCATAGTGTTGTCAAGCAGAAGCCTGCTTGAGACCATGCGGTTTCTTTGGATGACCCCCAAGGACAATACGCGATAATTATTTTTTTATATTTGAATTACTACACAGAATAATCATGTCTTCACAACCTTGCACCGGGCCATTAAAGAACATTTACTACGTTTTTGAATGCCAAAGCACCGGGTACAGAACTCGGGACTTTTCAAAAGTCATCCTTAATGAAAAAGGCCGGGAATTGGGTGCTAGGCAAAAGATTCACATTTTTCAAGTTTCGTGTAAGTCGAAGAAAGAAGTCGATGTCTTCGTCGCAGAAGTCATTCGGGACAGGAATTCCCGCGCTTCCCCCTTAATAAAACCAAAAGGGGTGTCCAAGCAGAATCCTGCTTGATACCAGCATCTGAATTCCACTGCTACGCTATCCCCCCTTCATAAAACCAATAGGGTATATGTCAAGCAGAAGCCTGCTTGAGACATACCTTTTGTTTTCAAAATGGTCATTGGTACTCTTCCTCATCCGGTAGGAAAGTAGTGCCATTTAGTTTATGTAATAACTGGGTGTATTATTCCCTTTTGTTGTTAAGATGGGTCTTTTTGAATTTGTATACGGAACAGCCAAGCCGCAGATGGGTTGTTGCTTGCTTTATGGTGCCACATGGGATCAGTCAGTGAGTCAGCAGCTCAATTCCACTGCCCCGCTCCGCGGAACCCGCGATCCCCCCTTCAGAATTCCCATAGTGTTGTCAAGCAGAAGCCTGCTTGAGACCATACGGTTTCTTTGGAGGACCGGACCATAGTGAATGAGGTTGCGAAAGACGCGACACAATGCGGCTTTAATCAATCGAAGACAAGTGTTCCGAGTGCGCCTCGAAAAACGAGTGTAAACAACGCGAAGTAAGATCTGTAAACCTGTCACACAACACAAACACACGATGTTTTAGACTAAGGGCATTCAATAACACAACATCTGGCTCAATGCGCACCTCCTCAATGTCATCAAATGCATATGCTAAATGCCCATTCTGCACACAAAGTATGACAAATGGAATGTGTTTGTGAGGGACAACCTTAAATGCGTCTTGGACAGTATTGAACCCTGTAAGCACACAGGACTATAAATGAACAAAACAGAGTAAAAACATTGTCTAAAAAAGATCCCTATATAATTCCCTATTAGAAATCCTAATCGATAATCGAATATCCGACACGTGTGTTCCTCGCGCCATCGAAATACGAGTGTACTCTCTTCTTCAAACACCAGTTTCAAGTTTACAAAGTTAGATTCTCAACATATATTATCTCACATAATTTCAGACAAACATGGCAGCTCGGGAAGATCCCCTTGCCGACATCCTCACATCGGCAATCGCCCTCATCAAGCGAATGCTTCCAGATTGGTCACCACCAGACCTCGGGCACCCATATGCTACCCTGACGCCGTACAAGAGCGGCTATGCTATGCTCGGCAAGCTTAAGCCTGGCGCCCAGATCATGGTCAAAGACGCATCCGGTTACAGGCACCATGGCATCTTTGTCGGGCAGCAAGTTGTGGCACCAGGGGATATCGAAGTCCCGACAGTCGATGATGTGTGGGGAATTTCGAAGGAGCAGGCCAACGTCTCCTTGCGATCCTACGAAGACTTCGTTGCCAACGGCTCTATCTTTGCGGAGGCTTTGTACCCCGAAGGGGCTGCTCTGGATCAGACCCTCTCGGCAAGCCTTGCCCTCGCTCTGGTCAAAGATGCTGAGCAAACCCCATTTGTCTACAACGCCGCATTCAACAACTGCGAGCACTTTGCAACGATGTGTCGCTGCCTCAGGTGTGCATGGAATTTATCCGATGCAAGGGCATGCCATCTCATCATTGACGCACAGTTTGCTGAACTTAATACATTCCCTGCATCACATCTGCCTCCCCGCGGTTTTGTAGGTATCTGAATGTTTTTCAGGGCCTTCAGGAATCCGTTGAATATGTTGGCGGCACCCCACGTATTCACTGTGCGAGTCAGCAACTGAATCCCTCTGCACCGCTACACGGTGCCCGCGCCCCTCCCTTCAGAAATTCACTAGGGTTGTCAAGCAGAAGCCTGCTTGATACACACGGCTTTCTTTTGAGTACCGGACCACAGTGAATGCGGTTGCGTAAGACTCAATGCGGCTTTAATCGACGACAAGTGTTTCGTGTGCGCTTCGAAAAACGAGTGTAAACCACGCAAAATCCATACAGATTACAGCCATACAAACTCGAATCTCTCTCTGTCGAACTGCGACTCATTCAATGCGCGCTAACAAACCAGAATTCGCCCCCGTACAGACAGTTTTAGGATAGATCCGAATTAGATTTGTGTTAGATGTACATCGGATTTGTGTTAGATACGCGTCGGTATCACACCGTGCGCGACACCCGATGCGGTGAGATGATATTTTAGAAATTCAGGCCAAAATACACGGTGTGATGGAACGGTGCGATAAACGTCCCGTACAAAAACACGGGGTGATAAACACGAGAACGGGGTGATAAACTGGGTCCAGATAGCTAGATAGAATTAATCCAAATATAAACCAAAAATATGGGTTCTACAGATAAAAATAGAATTACATTAATCCGCGGATTAATCCGCGGATTAATGTAATTCTATTTTTATCTGTAGAACCCATATTTTTGGTTTATATTTGGATTAATTCTATCTAGCTATCTGGACCCAGTTTATCACCCCGTTCTCGTGTTTATCACCCCGTGTTTTTGTACGGGACGTTTATCGCACCGTTCCATCACACCGTGTAACAACCTGACAGCCCTTATCAACTTGAGGTGGTCGGCCCATGTCACGGGTTTATGCGCAGGTGGTGTGGGCAACAAACAACAACAACAACAACAACAACAACAACAACAACAACAACAACAACAACAACAACAGCAACAACGACAACCGGTTCTTGTTGTTGTTGTTGTTGTTTTTGTTGTCGTTATGTTTTTTTTTGTGACGCCTAACCCTTAGGTATCGCGGCACCTCCCCCGGTGTAACCAGTGTAACAGTGGGGTATCTGCTACATTGAGGGTGGTAATGAGTGGAGATGATGGTGATGATGAATGTGGTGATGATGAGGAGGAGGAGAATAATGATGAGAAGGAGGTTGATATGTATAATATGTGAACATCCGTCACTAATCACTTGGTTGGCAACAAAGAAGCATGTTACTATTCTAATGGGGCCCTGCTGGACTAAAAATGTGCCCACAGCTCGATTGAGGTATGGTGTGCATCTGTGAAGGAAGACCCTCCCACACACACCACCACCACCACCACCCCGATGTTGTGGAACGGGCTTGTCTTGGTTCAACTATGGCCTGTCCGTGGCAATATAATATCATGTAAATCTGCATTGGAGATCATGCCTAAGGAAGGCAGCCCATGATTGCTATGAGCAATGTATCCACCCTGGACAACATTACATTACGTTGCCATCAGCAGACCTTTGCTGACCCAAGTCAAGCCTGCTCCCCAACATCTGGGAGGGCTCTTCCAACTTATTCTCACCAGATTTGTGGAAGATGGGATAACCCCCATTACAATGTCCGTCCGTTAGTTAGTGTGTTAGTCACAAACCACATTTCAGGGTTTATGAAAAAGATGGGTTGCATCTAGGTAGAATCAAAATATATGAATAGCGCTCAAACTCACTAACTTACGTCCTCCGTCGTGTGCATCATGCTTCTGATTTCTTGGGGGGCAGTTTGTCATGTGTTTCTGTCAGTTTGCCCCTCCTTGCAATCTAGAATATCTCTTGATTTTTCGAGATTGTGCAAGTCTCTTGAGCCGAAGTTGGTGCTGTGTTATGTGTACCACGGCACGGATTCCACATAAGAGCCTGGCGGCTGAGGCTTATCCTATGATGATGATGATGATGATGATGACATTTTTCTGGTGCCCTACTGGACTCCAAATGTGCCCTCGGCTTGACGGGGTAAAGGGGGACTTATGAACATCATGCACAAAGAAGAAAATAAAAATAAATCATTTGTGTAACACATACAATATCTCAGATGGCTACCCCTGGCCAGGGTTGTTCAAACCGCTGCGTCTTCGTCTCAGATGCAGATTTGTGAGGGTCCGTTGCGTCTCAGACGCAGATCATATAGGTTGGTTGCGAGTCAGATGCAGATCTTTGAACTGGACGCGTCTCAAGATGCAGATATTTGAGCCCCCATGAACAACCCTTCCCCTGTTCTGTATATAAATAAAGAATACGCCTCATTACGGGGAGTGAGGTTGAGGGGGCCAGTCCGTTTACTTGCACTGGGTCCAACAACCAATCCTGGTATGTAACATTCTCATGGACGCCGTTACTCAGTGCAGGAGCCAGGGTTGTTCAAAACGTTACATTTCACTCTCCAAACGCAGATTTGTGAGGTTCCAATACGTTGCACACGTAGATTTTGGCTCATGAACGTAGAGTTTGAAAACATTTTCGTCTTGAACCTGCTCGAACTGTAGAGTTTTAGTAGCCATGAACAACGGAACACCCCTGATACACAGCATTCGCTGGTCGCTTGATAATGATTTTATTTTATTTGATTGTTTCATGGTTAGTCAGCCAACTCTGGGCTGCTCACCGTCTCCTAATTCCACCCCCACCCCCACCCCGTGCAATACCCACGGACATCAGGGAGCAAACTACTGTGTGCGAATTAGGCAGTTTAAAGACGTGTTCAGGTCAAAGTCAGTCGATAAGTCAATTCTTGCAACTTGAGGTTCAAGTTAAGCTTGAACCAGTGTTTTTATTTTCAGCTAAAAGCAGCAGCTTTCTAGGCAGCTCCCCTGAGTCCATGAAGGCGGAGATTCCCGCCAACCAGTTCTCCAGCTGCAGCATGACCCCGCATTGCAGTCATCAGATGCTTCGCCTCTATCTCTGCATGCAAGCGCAGCCTGGAGTCCATGAAGGTGGAGATGCCCGCCAACCACCTCTCCAGCTGTAGCATGCCCGAGCATGCCCCCGTATGTCAGTCATCAGATGCTTCCTCCCAGTGTTTTTATTGTAGCTTTCTAGGCAGCCCCCCTAACTGGATATTCAGCCTAAGCTAATGTACCCTACAGGGCAGAAGGACCCCCAGCTCTGCTGCCTGAGACGCAACCGATTGTATAGCCTGTGTCCTGCGACGCAACGGACCCTTCCTTGTGGTCAACGGGCCCTCCCCACGTTGCGTCCTGCGTTGCAACGGACTCTTCGACATTGCGTCTGCAAAGGAGGACGCAGCGTCCTGAATACGGTAACCCTGGTACCCTAGTGTGTCAGGAAGCTGGCAGAACCCGCCGTCCAGAACTGTTGAGATCTCGGGGCTTGGACTAGTGGCTGGTTCAAGGAGCTACCTAGAAGCTGTTGCTCGTAGCTGAAAAGAAAAGCTATGACGACTTGAACCGGTGGACAAGTGGAGAAGTACTTAAGAAGAAGGTCGAGAAGGTCTTATTTTCTGCCTAGCCTTCTACGAAGGCAACAGCTGGAATGCCTAAAGATAGAAAACTGCTTGGATGGTAAAATTCCACCATCTGACCATCATGGATTAATAAAATTGAACTTTGACAGTACCACGTATCGCCAAAAACATAAACAAGAGCACCAGGATCAGCATCATCACACCCATTCCTTCTTTAAAGCTCCGGCACCGAATCAATTGAGAATCCTTGTAGTAGATTGTGTTTCCGGACGCCGAAATGGATGTCATGTACGACAACTCAAGTCTAAAGGGGTCGAATTCCTTCATCACCATCCCAACTGCGGTGATGCGCTTCCTGGCCTCGGCAGCAGCGGACACCTCATGTCCAATTTCGTACAAACGACTCCTAGGCAAACCTTTTATCAGCTTGCGAAAGCCACTGTGAAGCTCCACCAGCTGGATTTCGTCAAGAAGCCACAGCCACTCCCTAAAGGTGTGTTTGAGTTTCTTGTCGCCCTTGGCCCAAGCTGCCTCCAATTCCACTAGCCTTGCCACACGGTTAAGTAGCTCAGAGAAGTTGTACTTGTGCAGGATGGGCATGGCGCTGAAAAAATTGTCCAACTGCCATGTGGATTCATTCACTGAAGTTTATAAATGATCGGGGAGGGGGGGGGGGGGGGGGGGGGGGGGGGGGGGGGAGGTTAGTACGCCACTAAATGATAAATATATTGATGACACATATATTGTCATGTCAGGGCAGGCCAGTGTTTACCAGGGGTCTTCAACGGCACTTCAAAATTTTGTTTAGAGACGTAACTGTTTTCAAAATGTGTTTTTCATGAGCCAAATCTACGTGTCATGAGCAGAAATCTATGCCCCAAGCTAAGATTTACGCGTCCAATGGTACAGACCCTCCCAAATCTGTGTTTGAAAAGTGAACTGTAACGTGTTGGACAAACCTGGTCAGTAAGTCACACAACTTACTGTGTGAGTTACTGACACACAGTAAGTGTGTTAGTACTCAGTAAGTCACATAGTCATAAGATGCAATTACATTACATTGGCATACTCTCACCACAATTTACGGGGTCGTCTTTCAACTGTACTCGCTTTATCTACATAATGTAGATGGAGGAATACAAATCGCACAATTTCTATTTTGAAAAATGGGACAATACATCATAAGGCCTTCCTAAGTTGGAATAAAGCTAGACCTAGCATGCTTAATTTGAGCAACAATGCGTACAATAATGAGAAAGTCTGATGGGACATGGTATTAAAGGATCCACGTCTCACGGCGGTAGGGAACGGGCTGCTACTTTACCTTGACAAAGCTACCATGGCAGGGCAGCGACTGCAAAATCTAAAGCACACTAGGAGGAATTCGAACCCAGCACCTTCATCGGTTCAACGAGCTCAACCATAAAGCAACAATGCACTAGTCTCCCCAATAGATAGGTCATGTCAGGGTTTTTTATTTGAGCGATGTGTCGCTATTAGCGATGAAACCCATCGCGTTCGGGATTGGCCTAGCGATGAAAGCGGTTTGAGCGATGCAGCTAGATCTGGTCTTCGAGTCCCAACTGGCCTGGCCCAGGCCGCCTAGGAGCTGACCTGGCCTGGAACTCCTCGACTTTCTGGCCAGGCTCGGCCAGCCTGGCCGGCTCCCCCCCCCCCCCGCCCCCGTGCAGCACGTGGTAACTCTCGCCGTAGTGGTCAAACCCTGGCTGGCAGTTACAGAAGAGGGGTCGAGTGCGATGTGCAGCCTCGTTGCTTTCCTCGAGGACAATATTACATTCCCATCTGTCGTTTATGCCAAGGATACTCCCAGATAAGAGGAAGACTCTTGCCCCTATGGGTCATGGCCAAACAGATGTATTGCATACCATGCACCGAGTTTACTTGCGTAGGCTGATCGACTCGATTGGACAGCTTGAAAACCCAACTGAGTGGGTAACTGCGCGCAAAGCAGAAGCTCCAGGCGATTAGATTTGTGATTGCGCAATTCTGGCACACATCGCGAAATCAACACTTCGCAACTTGGTTCAATCAGGTAAGTTGAATTCGCAACCTGGTCTTTGTCTTTCTGCATGATCAATGCTCGCCGCAAATGAGGTGCAAGAGCGGTAGGCAGATTGGTTGGAGGAGGGGAGTATGTGCATGTTCGTGGGTGGTTGGGTCGTGGTGTGTGTGAGGGTGGGGTGGGGGGAAGAGAAGGGCAAGGGAGTGGTTCTGGTAGAGAGTGGAGGGGGTAAGCAGTAGTTCAGGGGATAAATAATCTGAACTTATGGAGTGTGCTTGTGATTGGGAGAAACCTAGACCAGACCTAGATCCACTTGAGCTCGCCCATCCTTGGCCAAGTTAAATTTGAAGTTAGAATGTTGAAAGACGCCAATTTGAAAATAGCTACGAATAGCTACAAACGGAGACTGGCCAGATGGCTCCAAAACCAGAATAGCTATGGAAAGGGGGGGCTTCAAAAACGAAAAAAAAATCCCTGGGTCATGTCATATTTATTGTAGGATAAATAAACGGCGAAATCTATAGCGCACTCGCAGGGATTCGAACCCAGCCCCTTCATCGGTTCAACAAGCTCAACCATAAAGCAACAATGCACTATTCTCCCCCAATAGATAGCTCGTGTCATATTTATTGTAGGATAAATAATCACAATTGGGTTCACGTCTATATTGAGACGCCATAGACAGGTGGAAAAGACACTGCGCAAGACTAAACCAATGCATACTTTGTTCAAACAAAGTTTCACCGTCAAAACATAGACAGTTTTTTCAACCCCCTGTGGGCGCAGCGCGCAGTTTTTGCGCTTCTTGCACTAAAAAGCGCTGACTGATTTGACGTTTGTGCGCTGTAAGCGCTGACCAATTTGGCAAGAAGTAGTACCATGATCGGATGACGCTGGAGTGCATTGGCACAGTATAGCTAACAAAAACGCAATTCCGGAAGCTCCCCAGCAGTCCCATGTTTGCCCGCAGGTCTTACAATTCGGGAATTAGTACTGATAGCCCCTTCCAGTGATATACAATGGTCTAGTGGGAGACCAGATCGCTTGAGGATGAAGAGTCGGGGGTTTGACTCCTCCTTCGGTCGCTCTTGGCGTTGCAGGTCGTCGTCAACCGCGATGGTAGCTTGTCCAGTTGAGGTAGGAGACCGCTCCCCACCCGCGTACGACGGGCTCCCTTAACACCACGCCCCACCAGGCGTTATCATTACTGATCAAGAGTGGCACAGTATAGCTAACATACAGTTACACCAGATGTATTCAAATTAATTAATTGGGTGCGTTTATATTTGTGATTGTTTAAGTTGTGTGCCTATACATTGGTCAGCCAGGGTGATATTACCCTGTATTACCGGTACATTGTCTGTATGGGAAATAAAACACGTCATTGCTGGCATACGGTGAGACTCCACACATCTGGAGGGTTTCCTACAATTGTTTTGCTAAGAAGTTTGGCTAAGAACTGAAACGTAGCAAAGAAGCAAATACGTAAATTAGTAAATAAGCAAGGAGACAACGAGGCAAAGAAGCAGATTGGGATGCAACCATGCAAACCGATTATCCACAATTCGTTTTTTTTGTGATGCCTCTTAGTCCCCCTTGACTCAGTCGGAGTCCAGCAGGGCATCAGGGGGTATGTAACCACCGTCACCATCACCGTCACCAGGAACAGCATCAACATAATCATAAACATAATCATAATCATCACCACCACCACCACCACCACCACCATCATAATCATCAGGATATACAAAGTTATATATGTACCCACCTGCAATGTACAACAACTCCAAGGCCGCTTGCCATGCCTTGCGATCATCAGACTCGACCTACGATAGATCATGCATGCAAACCAATTCAGTCGTATTACTAAAGGGGCTAGCTAAGGTGATGATGATGATGATGATGATGACGACAATGATTACATTTTACCTGGTGCCCCACTAGACTAAGGGCAACTAATAGTGGGGTAGGAATGTAGGGCAAACGAGTACGCAGAAGTTGGGAACATTCATTACTCCTTCAAACTGGTATGAGGGTGGTTGAAAGATCCCCCCCGGTGTTTATTGTGGAGCGGGTTTAGGGGGTTGTCTTGGATAAACTATGGCCTGTACATCTATGACAATTCAATGAATTAATATTCAGCCTATATTCATAGACAGGGAAGAATCATGTGTGCATGTATAAGGGGGGGGGGGGGGCTTTCCTAACTCTGGACGGAACAAGACCTAGGCGTGTCGCAAGCGACGAGGGAAATGGGCGGAGAGTGTTGGCTATCAGAGCGACAGGTAGCATCGGAATCGAGTGCAGCGGATTGGAGCCAGGGTTTAGGACAGGGCCATGGGCCAGTAATAAGGCACATTGTTGGAACGTGACGGAAAACAACTAACTAAATGACTAGATAACTACGGTAACTAACTGACAAACTTACAAACAAACATAAAGGATAACGAGGTGGCTCTGGAGGCTACCGCATCCCGGGAGGGGGGCCAGTATTTTTTATTTCAGAAATCTTCAGGCCAATTTGGTAGCCACAAGTGGCGACCACAGGCTCATCCTGGGACGGTGTGGTAGCACCATCTGCACTAAGTGAATAGGTCACGTCCACCAGGGGTAGGCCTGAGCTAGCTACCTGGGCTGGGCCTGTGCGACCCAGGTGCGACCCAGGTGCGACCTAGGGCGCAAATCACTGACCTGAGGGTCGCCATCGTGGCGACCAAGGGCCCATTTCGCCCGAATTTTGCACACCTGAGGGTCGCACGGGGTGGCGACCGCGCACCACAATATGCGACCGGTCGCACAAATAAAAACACTGAGGGGGGGCTCCGCCAAAATCTTCCCTGTCACAAAACTCAAAACATTCTTACGTTACTGCCTTGGGTTTAATTGAAATAAAACATTGAAATCAAAGGTGGAGGCAACCTTACACCAGTACACAAGTAAGAGGAATGAACTTTGTCCACACCTATAATCGTATGTCCAACTACTTAGTTCACATGGTGATGTGTTAGCTCGGTACGGCCAGTCTGCGATGACTGTGTACCAATAATCCTTTCACATGGACAAAATCCTCTGAGTTTAGGGCTAGCGCAAGGAGCTTGAGCTTGAACTTGGCTATGGTACATAGCTTCAGCAAGCAATTTGGCTGCTCACCGTCTTCGGCGGTTGAAAAAAGGAAGTGTAAATGTGAACAAATAATTCCCCATTTTTCTTCTTCCTCTTTCCATTCTCTGAGTTTGAGGCTAGCGCAAGAAGACCCTTCCTTTTGGTTCAAAATCCTTTTATTCAAAAAGCAAACACTCGGGGAGGTTAGATATGGGATTGTTTTCAAATCTGAAAGTGGGTTTTTTATAGCTTTGTGGTTTTAGGCCTCCTCCAAGGTCAGCATTTGGATAGCTTTTTACAACTTTATAGAGCCATTAAGGGCAAATCAAAATACACAATACCGTTGTTATTTGTATCATATATATTTATACGAGGCATTATAAATACATTATATATAATACATAATATATCATTATAATATATATCTCATATATTATATATGCAGATATATGTCTGATTATATATTACACAAATATATAATAATACACTGATAATACACTATGGTACATATAATATGCATAGTGGCAATTTGGGCAAAAAACGGGGTCAAAAGTAGCGATCGCTATATGTAGCGGAAAATCCCTGGTTTGTATGTATGTGTATGTATGTACTTTAAAGTCCAGGGGTAGGCCAAATAGGCTAAAGGGACTTGCCCAACCGTGGTATAGATCACTAACTGTGTGCCAATAATAAACCATTGTGTGATGACAAGTGGCGATGTAAGACCGTTTATTTGTTTTTCCCTTTAGGGACCAATGTCTTTTCAGAGCCTCCAGGTGCTACTAGCTCTAGGGACCAGTGTCTTTTCAGAGCCTCCATGTGCTACTAGCAGCTTTTTTGGCACACCAAGTCTAACCCCAAAGGCTTGTATGTGCCACACTGCCACCCCCAAACACGAAGGCACGTAATTGAGCACTTCTGTTTAGGGACCGACATATCATATGATATCATACAAATAGCATCATACGATATAGTATATAAATGGTAACTTTAGCCTAGTCAGACTGCCTCTGTATCATATGATATCATATGATGACATGATATCATATAATATCAATTTGACATCGCCCTTCCCTACTTATGCTGCAAGCACCGGTAAAACCATAGGCTGGTGGTGCCGGTGTGACTGGTCGCGGGTCGGCACCTCCCGCCGTCTGGGGACTATTACTAGTAGGCACCAAGTAAGGGCGCCTACTCCCGGCTTACTCCCTCGTGAGTAGGAAAGGCTCCGTCACATCACATTTAATCCTTCCAGCATATGTCGTGTGCAGGGAGATCAACCCTTTCAGGCGAAAATCATTTTTGCAAAAAGAAACTGCTTACCACCAGATGAGGGGCCTTCGGGTCTTCCGCTATCATCGGCGCGAGTACGGTAGGTGAGGCCAGGCTGAGAAATGTTCTATGTGCCCGCAGAGGTGCTAGGTTGTTCCCAAATCGCAGCTCGATGTCCCCGCTCTCATAAGCGGCACTTCCAGTAGACGGCATGGCTTGTAAGTGGACAACACGAGGGTGTGTATTTATTTACGTGGCACAGTCCAGGTAGGATAAAGGGATTTCCTTTACCGTACCTCGAATAATTACGATAATTCCCTGATAGGCTGGATGGGCTACTGGAAAATTAAAACCTCGGAGAACTGGAGAAGAGGCCTAGGTTGTGAACGTGTGAGTTTCCGGAGTATGTGCAGAGCACAGAGACGAGGGGAAGACGGTAAGGATAAGATCTTTACAGTTAGATAAGCATTGGATCAATGCGCTAGGAGGAAGTACTGAGATGGCGCGGCACCTCAGGGTACCGGCATCAGAGTCCGTGCCATAGCTGGCAGCGGCATCGCAGTACAGTGCCACATGGAGGTAGTCCTGTGCACTCTAAGTCACTCTAGGTGAGCCGGTGAAACCCGGTGAACAACATCCCCCCCAATTCCTGGTATTCTTCATTCTGGAGAATTCCGGGAATTAGAGGAGTTAAAAGAAAAACTAGAGGGACTTTAAATATTTATAAGTAACTTATGCTTTGAAAGATAAAGTTGGGCTGACTGGCAAGCTGGCTTAACAGGTGCAAGGAGAGGAGGCACAGGAATATCCTGTGGGACAGGATGTCTGCTCAGGTCAAATCTAAAATAGAAGAAAGCAGACAATCAAGTTGCAATCAATCAATATCTAGGAAAAGTCTGTTCCTTGGTGTCATGGAGTCTAGAATTGAGGTGATAGAGGTGACTGGTGGAAAGTCAAATCTAAAAGACTACAAGGGATGCCATGTAAACTTATCATCTATCAACTGCTGGCTAGCTACTGGATCAGGAGATCAGGTGTCATCAACTGGGTATGGGATCTGGTAGAACCCATCTCTCTTAAGCCTAGTTGTGATGGCCTGGTGCAGGTCATCCCACAGGTCAGCTGTAGGGTCAGAGTGGAAGGCAGGAGGGCAGAAGTTGAGGATGAAACAGTCTTGCTGATTCCAGGGCATGATGGCATCATCAACGTAGATCAGGA
The DNA here is from genome assembly GCA_013435795.1 of Chlamydomonas sp. ICE-L. NCBI lineage: Eukaryota > Viridiplantae > Chlorophyta > Chlorophyceae > Chlamydomonadales > Chlamydomonadaceae > Chlamydomonas > Chlamydomonas sp. ICE-L. Next base: position 975,336 of record JACBWV010000506.1, read on the forward strand.
TAGGACTGGGCTCTCCATCTCACCTGATCTGATGGGACTGCATGAGGAGTCCTGGCTGCCTGTGGGCTGCATTGCGGTAGGCACTGACCATGGCTGCCTGCAGGCAGATGGTCCACTTCAATCTATCCTTCATGCTGGCTGAGCAGGTGTCATACTTATATATGAGAGTGGCTAGAAGCTTAGAGTGCAAGTGGATAGGGGTAATAACTGGTGCAGGATTGGTGGGCATATCCTGTTCTCTCCAGACTTGGTTTGGAAGGGACCTCAGGTGCTTGTACCTTGCATAGAAGTCGTGGATCAAGGTGTATAAGGGGACCCTGAGCATGTTGACTATGCAGGGTGGGGTGGGCAAGAGCATCATGTGATCTAATATTTCCATCAGTTCCCCCAGGGGATAGTATCCCTCCCTGTGGTTCTCAAGGGTGTAGCTGACAGCAGGCATGTGGGCATTGTTCTGTATGTCAGCTTGGGAACCTGGTTCTGATGTGGGAGGTGTGCTACCTGGAGAGAAGTCTGTGATGCCAGTGGGGACCATGGTCTGGAGGAGTATGTCCTCTTGGAATAGGGATAGGATGGCAGTGGCCAACTGTGTAGGTTTATCTGCAGGTTGCTCTACTGCTGGCTCTACTGGGGGCTCTACTGGTGGCTCAACTGCTGGCTGTACTGGTGGCTCTACTGGTGGTTCTACTGGTGGCTTTACTGGTGGCTCTACTGGTGGCTTTACTGGTGGCTCTGCTGGTGGCTCTACTGGTGGCTCTACTGGTGGTTGGATAGTCTGCTGGCTGGCTACAGATGGATATCTCTTCTTATAGATCTCCAGCATTGATGCTTTCATGTTGGCCAGCTGTTGGGCAACATCTATGGCATCATCATCCTGGATACAACTAGGGGCACTATCTGGCATGACCTCTACATATCCTGCTTCTCTGTGGCAGTCTGACCAGTACAGGCAGTCTGGGGAAGGCTCACCATTGGATTTCTTCTGGTAATGGACAGTGGCAGGAGCTCTAGGGGGTGCTGGAGGCACTGGTACAGGAGGACCTGTTGGCTTGGGCTTGAGAAGGGTGTCCATGAGTGGTTTATGAGCCAAGTTTGTGCCTGGTGAGGGGCACTGTGTAGAGGAATGTCCAAATCCATCACAGTTCCAGCATGTCATATCTGGCTTTCTCTTATCTCTTTTCCTGGTACGGCTGGGGGAAGCAGGGATAGGGCTTGTAGAGGGAGGCTGAGCAGGGTCAGCAGAGGTGGAGGGAGGGGAGGAGACAGGAGCTGGTGGAGAGGGAGGAGGAGGAGGAGCAGAAGCTGGCGGTGGTGATGGAGGAGGAGGAGGAGAAACTGGCGGTGGCAATGGAGGAGGAGGAGGAGCTGGAGATGACGATGAAGGAGGAGGAGGAGGAGATGCCAGTTCATTGAGGCGGTCTGCAGAGTCCTTGAACCGTTGAGTCCACTTAGCTCTCCCGGCCGAGCATAAATGGTGTACCATGACGTTAGGGTTCAGGTACCATGGGTCAACTGGGCTGTCTTGATCTGGGTGATCAGTAGGCTTGGGGTAGAATACATCTGTGGTATAGACTCCCCCCCTTGCATTGTTGTGGCAGACCAGGACAGGCTGGAGTGATGGTCCAGGCTCATCGTCCTGTCCTATGTCCTCTTGGAAAGGGAGGCATAGGGTAGCCTGGGAGTCATCCAAAGAAAGAGTAAGGGCATCATCTTGTCTCATCATAGCTGGGATGCTTATGAGTTGCATTGGAATGCCATTGTGTGGAATGATGAGTGGCATGGGGTCACTATCAATGGGACATATATGAACATCCTTGAGGGTTAGGACCAAGCCATTGTGTGCTTGGACTACAGCTGTGCCTGTGGAGGAGCACATACGTGGATGGGGATGTCCTGGGAAGAACACTGGTACTGGAGGAGATAGAGGTATGATTCTGATGAGTGCATGCTTGTTGTAGGTAAGGTGATGAATTTAATCAGAGCTGAGTACCCAGTCATGTGCCATGGGTTGGGAGGGATAGAAGCACATAATCGTAGTGCCAGGTGGGTGCTCAGAGGTATCTGGATCAGAAGTAGCATCTTCATGGTCCCCACTACTGTGGGTGTTCTGCAAAGTGGGGGAGTTTCCTATCTCTGAGACAGTGTGAAGGACACGGGCAGGCTCAGGTGTAGGGTCTTGGTCTTCTTGGTCCCCACTACTGTGGGTATTCTGCAGAGTGGGGGAGTTTCCTATCTCTGAGACAGTGTGAAGGACAGGATGATCAGCAGGATAGGGCAGGATACTGGAGATCTTACCCTCAATCATGGCGTCCCGCTCTTTTATCATGTCCTCTTTCCACTCTGGATACCATCCAGGTAGATGAGCATCCGGGTGGACAGGTGGCACCTTAGGTGCAGCAGATGCCTGGTCTTCAGGTTGATCAGATGATCCAGCAAGGTCATCCTCACCAATCCAGAATTCCTTGCCCGCTAATGATGGGATACCAGTCGCAGTCGGCTGGTCTACAGGAATCGGCCCGGATGGGCCTGGAGGAGGTTGAGGTCGCTCTTTGTAGCGACCCTCTTGGATGTCCTTGAACCAGTTAGGGTCCTTCTCTAGGATCTTCTGCGCGCTCGCGCGGAGGCTGGCCTTGAGTTTGGAGTCGTCCAAGGGGCAGAGGGCAAGAGGATCATTGGGACACAGAGGCATCTTCGGTGGTGGAGGAGGAGCATCCACGAATGGCGGTGGGGGTGGCGCCGTCGGTAAGTTTTGCTGTACTGAACCATTCTTGTTTCAAGAGGAAAACCTCTTGATTCACCCCTCTCAAGTAGTCCGAGCGCCAAGAGGCAATTTGCTTGAAAAATGCCCTCTTGAATCCCTCTTATTTAAGTGGTTAATCAAGAGGTGCCTTGTACGTCTATTGATTCAAGGTCACCTGTTGAATTCTTGTTTCAGTGTAGAATCAATAGGTTGCCTTGTATGTGTCTTGAATCAAGATTACTTGCTGCTCTTAAATAATCCGAGCGCCAAGAGGCATTTTTCTTGAAAGCAGCTTGCTTGAACCGTTCTTATTTAAGTGGGGAACCAAGAGGGTGACTTGTGTGTCTATTGATTCAGGATGACTTGCTCTAGGGGAGGACGTATAGGGTTTGGAAGGCAGTTTTATTTTTACATTTAACTAACCAGTAGCAAAGTGAAGTCGCGGACTCAGCAGCCAAATAAACCCAAACCCATCCAAACCCAACTTCCTAATAACCAAACCCAACTTCAACCTAACCTCCTAAGAAGACAAACTGATGAGCTCTGACTAGCTATCTAGTCTGTCTTCTGCCCCTGTCCCCCCCCTGCCACCCCGACTGGCTAGTCTAGCCAAGCTACTATTATATTATGAGTGACTAGCAGCAGTGACCAGCAGCAAGACCAGTGCCATCATCAGGCTTCTTGATCTTGTACCTCTACTCATCCCTGCATGCTGATGACTTGCTCCTTCTCCGCCATGTCGCAATATGCGGAAGTCACTGCCTGCTGGAACTGCAGCAGCATGAAAGGAAGGACGTGGAGTTAGAAGATTATTAGTTGCTTGACCAAGCACAAGCCAGTTGGACAATCAACGAATCAAGAAAGCGAGCAAGCATTCACGTGGTATCAATTACGATGATGAGACAGATAGATGGTGCAGCATATAAGACACATGGTGCAGCATACAAGACAGATTGTGCACCACACAAGACATATGGTGCAACGTACAAGACAAATGGTGCAGCGTACAAGACACATGGTGCAGCGTACAAGACAGATGGTGCAGCATACAAGACAGATGGTGCAGCATACAAGACAGATGGTGCAGCATACAAGACATACGGTGCAGCGTACAAGACAGATGGTGCAGCATATAAGACACATGGTCCAGCATACAATACAGATTGTGCAGCATACAAGACAGATGGTGCAACGTACAAGACAAATGGTGCAGCGTACAAGACACATGGTGAGCATACAAGACAGATGGAGCAGCATACACGACACATGGTGCAGCATTCGAGACACACGGTGCAGCAAGGCAAATCATGCTGCATACAAGCCAAATGGTGCAGCATACACGACAAATGGTGCAGCGTACAAGACAGATGGTTCAACCTACAAGACAAATGGTGCAGCGTACATGACATATGGTACAGCATACAAGACAGATGGTTCAGATCTACTCACATGTGTTGGTTATATAACAACATATTGCCACTGTGTAGCCTAGTCAGGGGAAACTGCAGGCAGGCATTTGTCAATCATGGAGGTACATAGGCATGCATGCAGGTGTGAAGCAGGCAGGCAGCAAGGAGGTGGACCAGGTTGCAGCAACCGAGCAAGCGGCTGAGCCGCAGGTTCGGCGTCTGAGTCATGGATTGCTTGAAATCAGGCAAGAAAGGACCAGCAGCGATTCAAACCTTCGACTTTCAAACCTGCGCAACTACCTGCGGAATTCGAATCCTCCCTCTCCATCCGCAACACTCAATTGCAACACTCAATCGGCTTGCCTGAAAGCATAACATTCGCCCAAGTAAAGCTGTGTACTAATCGACGAATTGAATATGGTCCAGCAGGTAGCATGGTTGAAGACAGCGGCTCAGTGCAGGAGTAAAGCAGTAGTGGTTTGGTTCAGTGATGCGAAGCATTGTTTAGAAGGCGCACGCAATCGTCTGCCATTTCGCAGATCTAGATGGTGTCTTCTTGGAAATTTGAACGACGAGGAGGGTTGGGGGTGGGGGGTGGCGGTGTGGGTGGGTGTGGGTGGGGGGGGCGGAGGGTTTTGCCGCGACAAATTGAATAGCCGATCTAAGTTGACAGCTAGGACGCAGGAGGGTTGGGGGCGGGGGGGGGGCGCGGTAATCCTATCATCATACTGTGTCGGACTCTTTCCAAACTCTTTCTCTATTCTTTTCGCTTTCGCCCCCTCTGAAACCCAGTGTCCTGGGGTTGAACAATACCGGGCACCTCCGCACTCTTGTCCATAGCTCATAATAATTGTTATTTAACCACATGCACAGTCTGAGGTCAAACCATTGAGGCCTTGGGAAGTCATAACCCAAGATTATGTCCTCCGTCGTGCCTGCCCAGCAGGGGTGGAACCCATGCTAAATAATCCTGTCATTCGACGGTGTCGAATTCTGTCCAAACTCTTGCTCTTCTCTTTTCATCTTGGCCATAGCTCATAATAATTATTATTTAACTACAAGCACAGTCTGACATCGAACCATTGAGGCCTTGGGAAGTCATAACCCAATATTATGTCCTGGTGCCTGCCCAGCAGGAGTGTAACCCACGCTATATAATCTTGTCATTCGACGGTGTCAAATTCTTTCCAAACTCCTTATCTTCTCTTTTTCCTCTTGGCCATAGCCACCAGATGGAACGACAATCAATGAACGTGGATTGGACTGCGTTTGACACCATACGTGACCATAACGAGAAACCTGTGATGATGGCCCTTGCTTTGCTTGAGATCCAGCCAGAGCTAAAGAAACTGCCTAGGAAGTTGAGATCTTTCTGCCTGGCTCATGACATCTCTTCTTAGTCGAGAATCATTTCAGTGAAGAAGTCGGCAACTTTGTGTAGTGTTCCACCTTGGGCTCTTGGTGTTGGAGCTGAATCGACCTCTTTTGAGTACGTCCTTCGTACTGTCAGGGCCACAAGCAAACATGGGAAAAGACCTTGGTTTGACTATGTCAGATTGCTTGGTGTTGAGGGTGGCACTGAAGTGTCATGGTATGCAGAATTGCGACTGTTGTTCGTCCTAGGAGGCGTTGGCTGTGCAGTTGTCCGCTGGCTTGACGGAGGTCTGTGTTCCTCCTCAAGATGATGTGTTGTCTGTTTATGGCTGCACCTACTTGAAAGATGTGGATGATGGTGCCGATGACAAAGGATATGATGTGGTGAAGTTGGAGAGCATTAAGGCATGTGAGTATGTAAACGCTAATGTCATCCCAATCAGCTCGAACATTTTAAATGCTGATAATGCAAACCCTTAGTTGGGGGGGTTGCACGTATTGTCAATCCATCCATGAATCCATGGACATGGATTACATTATAAGTTCATTATAGTATAGGTAGGAGCAAATGTACATAGTTCTTACTCTCAATTATGTAAATGGTAAAGCTTACAATTACTTGTTAGCGTTTTGGGAAAGGTTGTTGACGGGGAATAAATGCCATAAGGCTCGTATTGACACCACTGCTGCATAACTCTCTAACCCCATACGTGAATCTAATTAATTAAAACTAATGAACGAATTTACTTAGCCGGGCTGGGAGGCACCAAGGACCACCTGGTTCGAATAATGCATTAGCGTTTTGGGAAAGGTTGCTAACGGGGAATAAATGCCATGGGGCTCGTATTGACACCACTGCCGCATAAGTCTCTACTTACTACTAACCTCATACGTGAATCTAATTGTATGAGGGGGGCTGGGAGGCAGGAAGCACGCACTGCCTGGTTGGATTAATAAATTGTCGTACTTGGAAAGGGAGACAACGAAAGAGAAGCAAGAGCAACATTGAATTCCGAGACTAGTTACAATGGGAAATGAGCACCTATGAGATAATCCTAAACAGAAACGATGAACAAGTTAGCCCTAACTACCCTTAATAGAGTTAAGGGCGGGGAGGACCGACTGACGTGTGTTGATGACCAGAAGGTCACTTTGTACGTAGTTCGTCTTTACTACCGTAACGCATAACTTAAACCTAATTTGAAACAAAATATTCACACGTGATCCTTGTCAAAGAAACCATTATATTCCATATTGACAACATGGAATATATTCACCTCACTCGGGTGGGTCTAATAATAAATTAGCACACACGAACAAAATCCAGTCACGACTACAACTATTGAGAGGGGAAAAACCTTGAATCCCAATGATAAGCCCCTATGGCAAACCACCAATTTATTAGGACTCAAGGAAAAACCTCGGGATCAGGGTTGATTTTTGACTATCAACTTTATGGTAACCAAGAAAGGGCAATCATGACCTCTAATAGGGCAACGACTGCTTAGCCCCTTAACTTGGACCTGACCGTCTACTAAGTGACTGAATCATATGATACCAAATTGATGTCAGCGTAGTCCTCGGAAGAGGTAGCTCCGAATGTCTCGCTCCCTAGCTTGAGAGCGGGAGTACACGGCACAGTGTACCACCTCGGTCGGCCTGACGTACTCGACAGCCAACTTTCCACACCTGCGTGGTTGACAAAACATTCCAGATTAAAAACATAAATATAAGACGATAAAAAGCATAAACATAAACATATAACATATGTATAAACATAAACGTATAACATAAGCATAAACATATAACATAAGCATATAACATAAACATAAGCATAAACATATAACATAAACATAAGCATATAACATAAGCATATAACATAAACATAAGCATAAACATATAACATAAACATAAACATATAACATAAGCATAAACATATAACATATGCATAAACATATAACACAAGCATAAACATATAACACAAGCATAAACATAAGCATAAACATATAACATAAGCATATAACATAAACATAAGCATATAACATAAGCATAAATATATAACATATGCATAAACATATAACACAAGCATAAACATATAACATAAGCATAAACATATAACATATGCATAAACATAAGCATAAACATAAGCATATAACATAAACATATAAAATAAGCATATAACATAAACATAAAAACATAAACATAAGACGATAAAAAGCACATGTAACATGAACAACATAAATATACTTACAATCGTAAGTTCATAACTCCGTGCATGTAGCCAGGGGGGCTGACGTAGATTCGCCCAGGGTACATGAGCTTGGTGAACACGCAAGGTGTTCCCTCGCTCGCATTACCACATGTGTCCGCCAAAAAGGTCCAGGGATGGATGTAAGGAGGGGGGGGGGGGGGGGGGGGGGGGGGGGGGGGGGGGGGGGGGGGGGGGAGGTGTGGATAAGGGTGGAGGGAGGGAGGTGGTTGTGTGGGATAAATTGAGGGAGACATGGAGGGGGGGATGATTGAGGGAGGGAGGGGACGAGGGGGAGGGGGAGGGAGGGAGGGGAGGAGGGAGGGAGGGAGGGAGGGAGGGGGAGTTGTGTGTTAGTGGGGGGATGGATGGATGGATGGAGGGATTGTGTTAGGATAAATGTAGGGAGACATTGAGGGAGGGATGGTGGATGAATGGATGGAGGGGGGGGGAGGGAGGGAGCTAGTTGGGCTGTGGGGGGAGGGGGTGGAGGATGGATGGATGGATGGATGGACGGAAGGCACGGGAGAAGGACGGGAAGGAGGATGAGGATGGAGGGAGGGAGTTGGTTTGCGGGGGGGGGGGGGGGGGGGGGGGGGGGGGGGGGATGATGGATGATGAATGGATGATGGGAGGGATGAGATGGGGGGGGGGGGGGGGGGGGGGGGAGCGGGGATGGGGGGGGGGGCGGGGCGTTGGGCGGGTACGGGGGGGGGGGCGGGGCTAGGGGGCGGGGGGGGGGGGGGGGGGCGGGGCTCTATGTGTGGGTGTGGGTGGAGGGGGAGGTGGGTTTGTGGGGGTTAGGGTTCAGGGTTAGGGGGAAAGGAGGGAGGGAGGGAGGGATAGAGGGGTAGGGGGGTAGGAGGGTGGGGTCGGGGTTCCGGTGTGGGAGTGGGGTTGGAGGAAGAAGGGATGGAGATGGATGTACAGGGGGGGGGGGGGGGGGGGGTTTTTTTTTAATTTTCGGTGCGCTAGTCGGAGGACTCGGGCGGGGGGGGGTTGTGGGGGGGGGTATGTGTGGGGTTAAGGGGGGGAGGGAGGGAGTTTGGTTGGATTGTGGCGCGGTTTAGGGTTTAGGGTTTTGATGGATGGATGGGATGGGAAGGGATGGCACTGATGGATGATTGATGGTGTTGGATGGATGGATAACATACATATAATACATAGCCTACCTCCATACTGCAGGCCTAGTATTACATTATGACCTGAACTACTGCTCCCTGATCCCTGTCCCAATAACAACCCAGCCCCACCGGACATGCCATTGCTTGTCTGCGGATGGGCCAAAGCACTGTCGCCTACCGGACTACCATCACCTACCTTGCGCTCCTAACTGACTAAAAAAACATTACCTACCTACTATTACCCGCCAATCACCATCCAGTAACGCATAGTTTTTTTTAAAGCATTGTCAGGCCTTTGTTGTGATTTTATGCGGATAACATGATCAAGTTAACAAGTACGTTAAGGCATTAAGGCCATTTGTGATTTTATTCGGATCACATTGACCCAAGTACGAAGTAAGTTTTAAGGCATTACAGGCCATTTCTTTTGTGATTTCATTGGGATCAAATGATCAAGTAAGAAGTAAACAGTTTTACGCATTAAAGGGCCATTTTGTGATTTTATTCGGATCACATGATCAAGTAAGAAGTTTAAGTTTAAGGCATTACAGGCCATTTGTGATTTATTCGGATCACATGATCAAAAGTAAAAGTAAGTTTTAAGGATTTAAGGCCATGTTGTTGATTTATTCGGATCACATGATAAAGAAGAAGTAAGTTTAGGCTACAGCATTTTGTGATTTGATTCGGATCAATGATCCGTAAGGAAGTAAGTTTTAAGCATTACAGGCCTTTTGTGAGGGGGGGTATGTGTGGATAAGGGTGGGGGGAGGGAGGTGTGTGCTGTTGGGATAAATTGAGGAGACATGGAGGGGGGATGATGAGGGAGTGAGGGGGGCGAGGGGGAGGGGGAGGGGAGGGAGGGAGGGAGGGAGGGAGGGAGGGAGGGGGGAGGAGGGAGGGAGGAGGGAGGAGGGAGTTGTGGTTGAGGGGGGATATATGGATGGATGTAGGGATTGTGTAAGGATAAATGTAGGGAGGACAAGACATTGAGGAGGGATGATGGAGGTAGGGAGGGAGGGAGGGGCGGGGCGTGGGGAGGGGGGGAGGAGGGAGGAGGGGTGCGTCTGTGTGTTGGGGGGGGAGGACGGATGGATGACGGATAGGAATTGTGTTGGATAAATGTAGGGAGACATTGAGGGAGGGATGATGGGGGGGGGAAATGGGTGCGGTGGGGGGGGACTAGGCAATTTTTGTGATTTTTATTGGGATCACATGATCAACGTAAGAAGAGAAGTAAGTTTAGTTTTATAGCATTAAGGCCATTTTGTGATATTTATTAGGATCACATGTCAAGTAAGAAGTACGTTTTAAGGAATTACAGGCATTTTGGATGGTTTTTCGGATTCAAACATGATCAAAGTAAAAAGTAAAGTTTTAAAGGCATTACAGGCCCCATTTTGTTGATTTTATTCGGACCATGATCAAGTAAGAATGGAAGTTTTAAGCATTACAGGCCATTTTGTGATTTATTCGGATCACATGATAAGTACAGAATAAGTTTTAGGCATTACAGGCCTTTTTGTGAGGGGGGGAGTGTGTATAAGGGTGGGAGGGATTGGGACCGGTGTTTGTCTTCGGGATAAATTGAGGGAGACATGGGAAGGGGGGATGATTGAGGGAGGGAAGGGGGAGGTGGCGATGGGGGGAGGGTGGCAGGGGAGGGAGGGACGGGACGGGAGGGCGGGGGAAGGGAGGGGGGGAGGGCGGGAGGGGGGACGGGAGGGAGGGAGGGAGTGGTGTGTTAGGGGGGATATATGGATGGACTGTAGGGATTGTGTAGGATAAATGTAGGGAGACTTGAGGGAGGGATGATCGGAGGGAGGGAGGGAGAGGACAGGGTGGGGGGGCGGGGGGGGGGGGAGGGGGGAGGGAGGGAGGGAAGGGAAGTTGGTGTTGGGGGGGAAAGGATGGGAATGGACGGATGGATTGGGTTGGTTGGATTTTTATTTGTAATGTAGGGAGACATTGAGGGCGGGGTGTGGAGGGAGGGACGGGGGGAGGGGAGGGGGGGGGGACTTCAGGAGCACCCACTTTTGTGATTTTATTGGATATGATCACGTCCGAAGTAAGTTTAAGGCATTACGGGCCTGGGTGGTCGTATTTTATTCGGATCCTGTCCATGAACACAAGTAAGACAGTAGTGTTAAGGATAGAGGCCTTTCAGTTTTCCACTCTCTCTGGATTTATTGGATCCATATTTAGTGTACACACAGTAAGAAGATAAGTCCCCCCCACAGACCCATTAAGGCCATTTGTGTATTTTATTTCGGTGTCACAATGATCCTAAGTAACCCACAGACCGGGCACCAGCACATAGCACATTACAGGCCATTTTGGGATTTCTATTCGGATCACATGACTCAAGTAACAATAAGTTTAAGATTTAACAGGCCATTTTGTGTTTATTAGGATCCTGATCAAGTAAGAAAGTATGTTTAAGGCATTACAGGCCATCTAGTTTTGTGATATATTCGGATCACATGATCAAGTAAGAAGTAAGTTTTAAGGCATACAGGGCCTTTTTGTGAGGGGGGGTTCATGTGTGGATACGGGTGGGGGGAGGGAGGTGTTTTGTGTGGGAATTAAATGAGGGAGACATGGCGGGGGGGATGATTGAGGGAGGGAGGGGGGCGAGGGGGAGGGAGGACGGAGGGAAGGGAGGGAGTTGTGTGTTAGGGGGGGATGGATGGATGGATGGAGGATTGTGTAGGATAAATGTAGGAGACATTGAGGGAGGGATGGTGGCGGGAGGGAGGGAGGGAGGGGGGGGGGGGGGGGGGAGGGGGGTGAGGGAGGGAGGAGTTAGTTGTTTGTGTGTGTGGATGGATGGATGGACAGGGGGGAGTTGTGTATTGGGGGGGGAAGGAGGATGGATGGAGGGATGTGTAGGATAAAGTTCGGGACAAATGTAGGGAGGGATGATGGATGGGGAGGGAGGTGGCGAGGGTGAGGGGGAGGAGGGAGGGAGGACTGGGAGGGATGGGGTGTGTGTGTGGATGATGGAGGGAGGAGGGGGAGGGAGGGGGTGCGGCTATGTGTGGGTGTGGGTGGAGGGAGGGAGGGGGTTGTGTGGTTTAGGGTTTTTAGGGTGCTGAATGATGGATGAATGGATGGAGGAAGAGGAAGGTAGGGAGGGAGTTGTGGTTGAAGGGGGGGGGAGGGGGAGGAGGGCAGGAGGGAGAGGGAGGGATAGAGGTAGTGTGTGTTGGAGGGTGGGTGTGTTATGTGTGTGTGAGAGTGTGGGGTTGGAAGGAAGAATGGATGGAGGGATAGGGTTGTAAAGGAGGGGGGGGGGGGGGGGGGTATGTGTGGGTAAGGGTGGCAGGGCGGGGGGGAGGGACGGTGGTTGTGGGGTTTGGGTTTTAGGGTTTGGATGGAGGGATGGATGGAGGATGGATGGATGGATGGATGATGGTTGGATGGATGGATAAACTACATAAATACCTACCTACCTACATACCTGCCTGCCTATCTACATAACTAATACCCTGCCCTCCCTGTATCCTATGTACCAACTACAACCTACCATCCTACATGCCTACTTGCTTGTCTGCCGGCCGGCCAGCCTGCCTACCTGCCTACATCACCTACCTGCCTACTACCTAAAAAACATACCTACCTACCTAATTACCGCCCAATCACATGACCAGTAACAAATAAGTGTTTAAGGCATTAAAGGCCATTTTGTGATTTCTATCGGATCACATGATCAAGTAACAAGTAAGTTTTTAAGGCATTACAAGGCCATTTTTGTGATCTCTTATCGGATCACATGATCAAGATAGAAGTAAGTTTTAAGGCATTACAGGCCCATTTGTGATTTATCGGATCACATGATCAAGTAACAAATAAGTTTTAAGGCATTATAGGCCTTTAAGTGATTTTTTGTCGGATCACATGATCAAGTAACAAATAAGTTTTAAGGCATTACAGGCCTTTTTGTGAGGGGGGGTATGTGTGGATAAGGGTGGGGGGAGGGAGGTGTTTGTGTGGGATAAATTGAGGGAGACATGGAGGGGGGGATGATTGAGGGAGGGAGGGGGCGAGGGGGAGGGGGAGGGAGGGAGGGAGGGAGGGAGGGAGGGAGGGAGGGAGGGAGGGAGGGAGTTGTGTGTTGGGGGGGGATGGATGGATGGATGGAGGGATTGTGTAGGATAAATGTAGGGAGACATTGAGGGAGGGATGATGGAAGGAGGGAGGGAGGGAGGGGGGGGGGGGGGGGGGGAGGGAGGGAGGGAGGGTGTTGTGTGTTGGGGGGGGATGGATGGATGGACGGATGGATTGTGTAGGATAAATGTAGGGAGACATTGTGGGAGGGATGATGGAGGGAGGGAAGGGGGGGAGGGGGGACTTCAGGCCTTTTTGTGATTTTCATTCGGATCACATGATGCAAGTAACAAGTAAGTTTTTAAGGCATTACAGGTCCATTTTGTGATTTTATTCGGATCACATGATCAAGTAACAAGTCAAGTTTTAAGGCATTTACAGTCCATTTTGTGATTTTATTCGGGAATCACATGATCAAGTAAGAAGTAAGTTTTAAGGGCATTACAGGCCATTTTGTGATTTATTCGGATTCACATGATCAAATGATAAGGGTGGGGGGACGGACGTTGTGTTTGTGTGGGATAAATTGAGGTAGACATGGGGAGGGGGGTATGATTGAGGGAGGGAGGGGGTCGCGGGGAGGGGGCGGAGGGAGGAGGGAGGGATATTTGTGTGTTGGGGGGGGGGGGATAGATCGGATGGATGTAGGGAGGATTGTGTAGGATCAAGTAGGAGACATTGAGGGAGGGATTGATGGCGGAGGGAGGGCGGGAAGGGGGGCGGGGAGGCGGGGAGGGGAGGGAGGGAGGCGTTGTGTGTTGTGGGAGGAATGGATGGATGGACGGATGGATTGTTGTAGGCTAAATGTAGGGGGACATTGAGGGAGGTGCGGAGGAGGGAGGGAAGTGGGAGGGGGGGACTTCCGGCCTTTTTGTGATTTTTCATTCGGATCCAATTGATTCAAGTAAAAGTAAGTTTTAATGCATTAAGGCCATTTTTTGATTTTTTATTCGGATCAAATGTTCACAGTATAGAAGTACGTTTTATTTAATGCATACAGGCCATTTGTGAGGTTTATTCGGATCACATGATCACATAAGAAGTAAGTTTTTTAAGGCATTACAGGACTTTTTGTGAAGGGGGTCGTATGTTGGATATAAGCGGGGGGGAGGAGGTTGTTTGTTGTGGGATAAATTGAGGGAGCCCTGGAGGGGGGGAGATGATTGAGGGAGGGAGGGGGGGAGAGGGGGGAGGGGGGGGGGGGCCGGAGTGGAGGGCGGGTAGGGAGGGATTTGGAATTTGTGTTGTTTTGGGGGGGGATCGATGGATGGATGTAGGGATTGTGTAGGATAAATGTAGGGAGACTTGAGGAGGGAATTGATGGAGGGAGGGAGGAGGGAGGTAGGGGGCGGGGGCGGGGGGGGAGGGAGGGCGGGAGGGAGTTGTGTGTGGGGAGGCCGGATGTATGGAGGATGGATTGTGTAGGATAAATGTAGGAGGAAATTGAGGGAGGAGGAGGGAGGGAGGGAAGGGGGGACGGGGAGTTGATGAGGCAGGGGGGTGATTTATTCGGATAATAAGGGAGGAAGGAAAAAGAAGGGGGAGAAGGACAGGCAAAGGGGGTGGGAGGGGGAGGAGAGAGAAAAGAGAAAGGAAGAAGGAAGGGTGAAGGAAGGAAAGGATACTAGGGTGGAGGGGATGAGGATGCACATAGCGAGAAAGGAACTAATGGAAGGGGGAATGGAAGTAAAGGCAAGGTGGAGGGGGAGGTGCGAGAAAAGGGAGAGAAAGGACAGAAGGAAGCGGGAACGGAAGGAAGGAAACGGGTGGGGGTAGGGGAGGAGGAACAAAGGAGGAAAGGCGAAGACACGGGAGACGGGTGGAAGGAAGGAAGGGAAGGGGGTGGGAGGGGGGGGAGGGGGGGAGAGGGGGGGGGGGGGGTAGGAGGGGGGGGGGAGGGGAGAAAAGGGAGTGAGAAAGGGAGGGGGGGAGGAGGGATGAGGGGGTAGGGGGAGAGGTTGGGTAGGGGATGCTGGACGGCGAGTGGAGGGTCAGGGGGGGTGGTGTGGGTTGGGGAAGAGGGAGGAGGATGTGGAGGGGCGGCGGGGAGGCGGAAAGGGAGGGGAGGATAAGGGAGGGAAGTGGAGGAGGAGGGTAGGGAGGGAGGAGGTGAGGTGAGGGGGGGACGGGGGAGGGGTGGTAGGGAGCGGAGGGAGAGGGAGTGGGGGGGGGGGGGGGGGGGAAGGAGGGAGGGACGGATGAGAGGGGGGAGGAGTTAAAGGGAGGGAGGACAGGAGGGAGGGAGGATGGAGGGAGGGGGGGGGGAGGGGGGGAAGTTGTGGTGAGGGGGGAGGGGGCGGTGAGGGGGGGCGGGAGGGGGGAGGGAGGAGGGGGGCAGAGTTGGGGGCAAGACCAACAGACATAACGACCGACAGACGATCACCTACAAACCGACGATATCAATAAACGACAGAAAAGACAAGCAGGTACTGAACCAACGACCGCGTGAGGAAACGACATATCCGACCGGAACGAATACGAATATGACCCACCCATTACCTACTACATTACCTAGGTGAATACACCACCATACCTAAACTATCTACATAATAAACCCTACCAAATAACTTCACCAACCTACCTACCAGCCAGCCGGCCAAAACCTACCTAGTAGTAGTAATTCCTACCTACCAAGTACTACTACCGACCTACTTACCATAAAATACCCACCCCACTTTACCTAACTCCTATCTACCCTAACAAAAATACAACCGAATCAGCCGTAAATACCATCTTACACACCCCACACACCTATCTAACTTTTTACCCAGATACTAACACACCTACCTTACCAAAACTACTTACAACAACCCACTTTTGCTCCTCAATACCTATCGTGGCACCTGATTGACCTGCTGAAAGACCAAGTTCTTGCTCTCCTAAGTCGGTTATCTTGCACAGCATCCTTGCCCCACACCAAAGACAAGCTGCTGATGCACGTTGTTTAGACCACACGGTTTGTCCGGTTTATACAACAAGGTGTCCCAATCTCACTGTATGGACTCCAACAGCGGAGCGTTGCATGACTAAGCAAGGTCAACGCCATCTGGCAACAAATAAATGGAGGAAGAATTACAAAGATGGATGGGGAGAGTGAGGGAGGGACGTGAGGGGAAGGGAAGTGAGGGAGTGAGGGAGGGAGGGGAGAAGGAGGGAGGGAGGGAGGGAGGGAGGGAGGAGGGAGGGGAGGGAGGGAGGGAGGGAGGGGGGAGGGAGGGGAGGGAGGAGGGCCGGGAGGGAGGGAGGGGGGGGATGGATGGAGGATGTATGTATGGATGGTGGATGGATGGATCTGAAGTATGTATGTTGTATGTATGTTGTAGGTATGTATGTAGGGAGGGAGGAGGGAAGGAGGAGGGAGGGAGGAGGGAGGGAGGGAGGAGGGGGGAGGGAGGGAGGGAGGAGGGGGAGGGAGGGAGGGAGGGAAGGAGGGAGGGAGGGAGGGGAGGGAGGGAGGGCAGGGAGTGAGGGAGGGAGGAGGGGAAGGAGAGAGGAAGGAGGGAAGGAGGGAGGAGGGAGGGAGGGAGGGAGGGAGGATGTAGTATGATGTAGTGGTTTGGATGTTAGTATGTAGTATGTACGTATGTATGTATGTATGTATGTATGTATGTACGTATGTAGGTAGGTATGTATGTATGTAGGTTGTAGTATGAAGTAGGTTATGTATGTATTAGTATGTTATGTATGATGTATTATGTATGTCGGTATGTATGTATGTAGTATGTAGTATGCATGACGTATGGATGATGTTATGTAGTATGTATGTATGATGGAGGGAGGGAGGGACAGGAGGGAGGGAGGGAGGGAGGGAGAGGGAGGAGGGAGGGAGTGGAGGGAGGGGGGGAGCGGAGTGATGAGTGATGTGAGGGAGGGAGGGGGGAGGGAGGGATTGGGAGGGAGGGAGGGAGGGAGGGAGGAGGGAGGAAGGAAGGGGGAGGGAAGGATGGGAGGGAATGAAGGGGGAGGGAGGGAGGGAGGGGAGGGAGGGGAGGGAGGGAGGGAGGGAGGGAGGGAGGGAGGGAGGGAGGGAGGAGGGAGGGGAGGGAGGGAGGGTAGGGGCGAGGGAGGGGAGGGTAGGGGGGATGAGGGAGTGAGGGAGGGAGGAGGGGGGGAGGGAGGGAGGGAGGGAGGGGAGGGAGGGCGGGAAGGAGGAGGGGAGGGAGGGAGGGAGGGAGGGAGGGAGGGGGGAGGGAGGGATTGTATGTAATGTATGTTGGGAGGTTTGATGTATGTATGTACGACGTACGTATGGTGTATGGGGTAGGTATGATGTATGTATGTCTGTTTGTCTGTAGTCTGTCGTTGTCTCTGTCTGTCTGTCTGTCTGTCTGTATGTATGATGTAGGTATGTATGATGTTATGTATGTATGTATGTATGCTGCGGTATGAGGTATGGATGATGTATGTTGTATGGATGTATGTAGTATGGAGGGAGGGACGGAGGGAATGGGTGAGGAGGGGAGGGAGGGAGGGAGGGAGGAGGGAGGGAGGGAGGGAGGGAGGGAGGAGGGAGGAGGAGGAGGGAGGGCGGGAGGAGGAGGAGGGGGGAGGGGGGATGGAGGGGGGAATGTAAGGAGGCTGGAGGGAGGGGAGGGAGGGAGGGGGGAGGGAGGGAGGGAGGGAGGGGCGGGAGGGAGGGAGAGGGAGGGAGGGAGGGAGGGAGGCGAGGGAGGGAGGAGGGAGGGAGGAGGAGGGAGGGAGGAGGGGAGGGAGGGAGGGAGGGAGGGAGGGGGGAGGGAGGGAGGGAGGAGGCATGGGAGGAGGGAAGGAGGGGGGAGGGGAGGGAGGGGAGGGAGGGATTCGGGAGCGGAGGGAGGGAGGGAGGGGACGGGAGGGAGGGAGGGAGGGGGGGGGGGAGGGAGGGAGGGAGGGAGGGAGGGAGGGACTGTAGGTCTATTCCTGTGGCGCCTTACATTGTACGCCTGCGCGTGAACGAGTTTGGCCTCGTTCAGGCCCCTTAGTTGCTCAGGCTTGCCCCTAAGGCAATCGGGTATGCAATGAGAGCACCCTGCTGCGCCTTCGAGCACCGAAATAAGGAGTACGAAATAATGATGGGTAACACGAATGCGAGGAACAAGAGATGCGGGATCTTGAATGGAATGGAACGCAACGCTTTAGGAAGGCGATTTTGAAAAGATGATCTGATCGATCAGGTAAGAATCAAGTCGTGATCGTGGCCACGGCAGTACTGAGGACTGCATCCATGATGGTCCTAACAACCACGTCGATTACAACATTTCCAGCCTGTTCGAATCAACGAATTCTGTGAAGCCCACCTCGTCGAGGGCGAACAGAGGAAGGTAAGAAGCATTCGCTTGCATGAAGTATCCTCTTGCGATCGGCACTTTGAGAAATGTCTGGATCAAGTGGTTATCAATCAGCTTGCGCTCTTGTATTCGACTTGTTTCAACGCACAAAGCGTTCAAGCGGTTTAGCTCTTTAAGACGGGGAGGAGGAAACAAGAGGCGCCAAAACTACGACGTAGTAACAGTGCTAGGCAGTGCTAGTTCCAGTGGCCTGCTATATGTACTGTAGACAACCAGCTGAATTAGTCATGTGCTCATATTCAGGCACCTGCCTAGTCTGTTGATCTGCAGAGTTAAAGTGTTGTGTTTAGATTGCAGGCGTGGCAGACTATATGTACAGCAGCTCCAGCTGGTATGGACTGTCCATTGCAGGCGCCAACCTTTTGTATATGATATGTACAGCTGCTAGGCAGCTGCTAGTCCGGTGGCCTGCTGTATGTACAGCAGATAACCAGCTGAATGCGTCATGTGCTCATATTGCAGGCATCTGCCTAGTCTGTTGATCTGCAGAGTTGAAGTGTTGTGTTTAGATTGCAGGCGTGGCAGACAATATGTAGAGCAGCTCCAGCTCGTATGGTCTGTTATGTCCATTGCAGGCGCCAACCTTTTTATATTATATGTACAGCTGCTAGGCAGCTGCTAGTCCAGTGGCCTTCTATATGTACTGTAGACAACCAACTGAATGCGTCATGTGCTCATATTCAGGCACCTGCCTAGTCTGGTGATCTGCAGAGTTGAAGTGTTGTGTTTAGATTGCTGGCGTGGCAGACAATATGTACAGCAGCTCCAGCTCGTATGGACTGTCCATTGCAGGCGCCAACCTTTTGTATATGATATGTACAGCTGCTAGGCAGCTGCTAGTCCAGTGCCCTGCTATTTGTAAAGCAGATGACCAGCTGAACTAGTCATGTGCTCATATTTCAGGCATCTGTCAAGTTGTTACTTCTGCATAGTTGAAGTTTTTTTTTATCTTTCTGCTTGGTAGAAATCT
This sequence comes from Chlamydomonas sp. ICE-L, assembly GCA_013435795.1. NCBI lineage: Eukaryota > Viridiplantae > Chlorophyta > Chlorophyceae > Chlamydomonadales > Chlamydomonadaceae > Chlamydomonas > Chlamydomonas sp. ICE-L. The sequence goes on from JACBWV010000506.1 coordinate 994,638, forward strand.
TTACAGCAGGCCCAGCCTTTTATCTTGTCATCCGGCTCCCCTACACTTTTGTATATGATATGTACACGTGTAGGGAGATGCTAGTACGGTGGCTGCTATATGTACTGTAGACGACCAGCTGAATGCGTCATGTTGCTCATATTCAGGCACCTGCCTAGTCTGGTGATCTGCAGAGTTGAAGTGTTGTGTTTAGATTGCTGGCGTGGCAGACAATATGTACAGCAGATCTCCAGCTGTATGGACTGTCCATTGCAGGCCCCAAACCTTTTGTATATGATATGTACAGCTGCTAGGCAGCTGCTAGTCCAGTAGCCTGCTATTTGTACAGCCAGATGACCAGCTGAACTAGCATGTGCCTCATATTTCAGGCATCTGCCTTGTCTGGTGATCTGCAGAGTTGAAGTGTTGTGTTTAGATTGCAGGCGTGGCAGACAATATGTACAAGCGTCCAGCTGGTATGGTCTGTCCATTGCAGGCGCCAACCCTTTTGTATATGATATGTACAGCTGCTAGGGAGCTGCTAGTCCGGTGGCCGCTATAGTACTGTAGACGACCAGCTGAATGGTCATGTGCTCATATTCAGCATCTGCCTAGTCTGTTGATCTGCAGAGTTGAAGTGGTGTGTTTAGATTGCAGGCGTGGCAGACAGTATGTACAGCAGCTCCAGCTGGTATGGTCTGTCTATTGCAGGCGCAACCTTTTGTATATAATATGTACAGCTGTAAGCAGCTGCTAGTCCAGTGGCCTGCTATTGTACAGCAGATGACAAGCTGAACTAGTCATGAGCTCATATTCAGGCAACTGCCTAGTCTGTTGATCTGCAGAGTCTGAAGTGTTGTGTTTAGATTGCAGGCGTGGCAGACAATATGTATAGCAGCTCAGCTGGTATGGTCTGTCCATTGCAGGCGCCAACCTTTGTGTATATGATATGTACAGCTGCTAGGGAGCTGCTAGTCCGGTGGCCTGCTATATGTACTGTAGACGACCAGCTGAATGCGTCATGTGCTCATATTCAGGCACCTGCCTAGTCTGGTGATCTGCAGAGTTGAAGTGTTGTGTTTTAGATTGCTGGCGTTGGCAGACAATATGTACAGCAGCTCCAGCCTCGTATGGACTGTCCATTGCAGGCCCCAACCTTTTGTTTATGATATGTACAGCTGCTAGGCAGCTGCTAGTCCCAGTAGCCTGCTATGTGTACAGCAGATGACCAGCTGAACTAGTCATGTGCTCATATTTCAGGCATCTGCCTTGTCTGGTGATCTGCAGAGTTGAAGTGTTGTGTTTAGATTGCAGGCGTGGCAGACAATATGTACAGCAGCTCCAGCTGGTATGGTCTGTCCATTGCAGGCGCCAACCTTTTGTATATGATATGTACAGCTGCTAGGGAGCTGCTAGTCCGGTGGCCTGCTATATGTACTGTAGACGACCAGCTGAATGCGTCATGTGCTCATATTCAGGCATCTGCCTAGTCTGTTGATCTGCAGAGTTGAAGTGTTGTGTTTAGATTGCAGGCGTGGCAGACAGTATGTACAGCAGCTCCAGCTGGTATGGTCTGTCTATTGCAGGCGCCAACCTTTTGTATATAATATGTACAGCTGCTAAGCAGCTGCTAGTCCAGTGCCCTGCTATTTGTACAGCAGATGACAAGCTGAACTAGTCATGAGCTCATATTCAGGCAACTGCCTAGTCTGTTGATCTGCAGAGTTGAAGTGTTGTGTTTAGATTGCAGGCGTGGCAGACAATATGTACAGCAGCTCCAGCTGGTATGGTCTGTCCATTGCAGGCGCCAACCTTTTTTATATGATATGTACAGCTGCTAGGCAGCTGCTAGTCCAGTGGCCTGCTATATATAATGTAGACGACCAGCTGAACTAGTCATTGGCTCATATTGCAGGCATCTGCCTAGTCTGGTGATCTGCAGAGTTGAAGTGTTGTGTTTAGATTGCAGGCGTGGCAGACAATATGTACAGCAGCTACAGCTGGTATGGTCTGTCCATTGCAGGCGCCAACCTTGTGTATATGATATGTACAGCTGCTAGGGAGCTGCTAGTCCGGTGGCTTGCTGTATGTACTGTAGACGACCAGCTGAATGAGTCATGTGCTCATATTGCAGGCATCTGCCTAGTCTGGTGATCTGCAGAGTTGAAGTGTTGTGTTTAGATTGCAGGCGTGGCAGACAATATGTACAGCAGCTCCAGCTCGTTTGGACTGTCCATTGCAGGCGCCAACCTTTTGTATATGCTATGTACAGCTGCTAGGCAGCTGCTAGTCCAGTGGCCTGCTATCTGTACTGTAGACGACCACCTGAATGAGTCATGTGCTCATATTTCAGGCATCTGCCTAGTCTGGTGATCTGCAGAGTTGAAGTGTTGTGTTTAGATTGCAGGCGTGGCAGACAATATGTACAGCAGCTCCAGCTGGTATGGTCTGTTATGTCCATTGCAGGCGCCAACCTTTTTATATGATATGTACAGCTGCTAGGGAGCTGCTAGTCCGGTGGCCTGCTATATGTATTGTAGACGACCAGCTGAATGCGTCATGTGCTCATATTCAGGCATCTGCCTAGTCTGTTGATCTGCAGAGTTGAAGTGTTGTGTTTAGATTGCAGGCGTGGCAGACAGTATGTACAGCAGCTCCAGCTGGTATGGTCTGTCTATTGCAGGCGCCAACCTTGTGTATATAATATGTACAGCTGCTAAGCAGCTGCTAGTCCAGTGGCCTGCTATTTGTACAGCAGATGACAAGCTGAACTAGTCATGAGCTCATATTTCAGGCATCTGCCTTGTCTGGTGATCTGCAGAGTTGAAGTGTTGTGTTTAGATTACAGGCGTGGCAAACAATATGTACAGCAGCTCCAGCTGGTATGGTCTGTCTATTGCAGGCGCCAACCTTTTGTATATAATATGTACAGCTGCTAAGCAGCTGCTAGTCCAGTGGCCTGCTATTTGTACAGTAGATGACAAGCTGAACTAGTCATGAGCTCATATTCAGGCAACTGCCTAGTCTGTTGATCTGCAGAGTTGAAGTGTTGTGTTTAGATTGCAGGCGTGGCAGACAATATGTACAGCAGCTCCAGCTGGTATGGTCTGTCCATTGCAGGCGCCAACCTTGTGTATATGATATGTACAGCTGCTAGGGAGCTGCTAGTCCGGTGGCCTGCTATATGTACTGTAGACGACCAGCTGAATGCGTCATGTGCTCATATTCAGTCACCTGCCTAGTCTGGTGATCTGCAGAGTTGAAGTGTTGTGTTTAGATTGCTGGCGTGGCAGACAATATGTACAGCAGCTCCAGCTCGTATGGACTGTCCATTGCAGGCCCCAACCTTTTGTTTATGATATGTACAGCTGCTAGGCAGCTGCTAGTCCAGTAGCCTGCTATTTGTACAGCAGATGACCAGCTGAACTAGTCATGTGCTCATATTTCAGGCATCTGCCTTGTCTGGTGATCTGCAGAGTTGAAGTGTTGTGTTTAGATTGCAGGCGTGGCAGACAATATGTACAGCAGCTCCAGCTTGTATGGTCTGTCCATTGCAGGCGCCAACCTTTTGTATATGATATGTACAGCTGCTAGGGAGCTGCTAGTCCGGTGGCCTGCTATATGTACTGTAGACGACCAGCTGAATGCGTCATGTGCTCATATTCAGGCATCTGCCTAGTCTGTTGATCTGCAGAGTTGAAGTGTTGTGTTTAGATTGCAGGCGTGGCAGACAGTATGTACAGCAGCTCCAGCTGGTATGGTCTGTCTATTGCAGGCGCCAACCTTTTGTATATAATATGTACAGCTGCTAAGCAGCTGCTAGTCCAGTGGCCTGCTATTTGTACAGCAGATGACAAGCTGAACTAGTCATGAGCTCATATTCAGGCAACTGCCTAGTCTGTTGATCTGCAGAGTTGAAGTGTTGTGTTTAGATTGCAGGCGTGGCAGACAATATGTACAGCAGCTCCAGCTGGTATGGTCTGTCCATTGCAGGCGCCAACCTTGTGTATATGATATGTACAGCTGCTAGGGAGCTGCTAGTCCGGTGGCCTGCTATATGTACTGTAGACGACCAGCTGAATGCGTCATGTGCTCATATTCAGTCACCTGCCTAGTCTGGTGATCTGCAGAGTTGAAGTGTTGTGTTTAGATTGCTGGCGTGGCAGACAATATGTACAGCAGCTCCAGCTCGTATGGACTGTCCATTGCAGGCCCCAACCTTTTGTTTATGATATGTACAGCTGCTAGGCAGCTGCTAGTCCAGTAGCCTGCTATGTGTACAGCAGATGACCAGCTGAACTAGTCATGTGCTCATATTTCAGGCATCTGCCTTGTCTGGTGATCTGCAGAGTTGAAGTGTTGTGTTTAGATTGCAGGCGTGGCAGACAATATGTACAGCAGCTCCAGCTGGTATGGTCTGTCCATTGCAGGCGCCAACCTTTTGTATATGATATGTACAGCTGCTAGGGAGCTGCTAGTCCGGTGGCCTGCTATATGTACTGTAGACGACCAGCTGAATGCGTCATGTGCTCATATTCAGGCATCTGCCTAGTCTGTTGATCTGCAGAGTTGAAGTGTTGTGTTTAGATTGCAGGCGTGGCAGACAGTATGTACAGCAGCTCCAGCTGGTATGGTCTGTCTATTGCAGGCGCCAACCTTTTGTATATAATATGTACAGCTGCTAAGCAGCTGCTAGTCCAGTGGCCTGCTATTTGTACAGCAGATGACAAGCTGAACTAGTCATGAGCTCATATTGCAGGCAACTGCCTGGTCTGTTGATCTGCAGAGTTGAAGTGTTGTGTTTAGATTGCAGGCGTGGCAGACAATATGTACAGCAGCTCCAGCTGGTATGGTCTGTCCATTGCAGGCGCCAACCTTTTTTATATGATATGTACAGCTGCTAGGCAGCTGCTAGTCCAGTGGCCTGCTATATATAATGTAGACGACCAGCTGAACTAGTCATGTGCTCATATTGCAGGCATCTGCCTAGTCTGGTGATCTGCAGAGTTGAAGTGTTGTGTTTAGATTGCAGGCGTGGCAGACAATATGTACAGCAGCTACAGCTGGTATGGTCTGTCCATTGCAGGCGCCAACCTTGTGTATATGATATGTACAGCTGCTAGGGAGCTGCTAGTCCGGTGGCCTGCTGTATGTACTGTAGACGACCAGCTGAATGAGTCATGTGCTCATATTGCAGGCATCTGCCTAGTCTGGTGATCTGCAGAGTTGAAGTGTTGTGTTTAGATTGCAGGCGTGGCAGACAATATGTACAGCAGCTCCAGCTCGTTTGGACTGTCCATTGCAGGCGCCAACCTTTTGTATATGCTATGTACAGCTGCTAGGCAGCTGCTAGTCCAGTGGCCTGCTATCTGTACTGTAGACGACCACCTGAATGAGTCATGTGCTCATATTTCAGGCATCTGCCTAGTCTGGTGATCTGCAGAGTTGAAGTGTTGTGTTTAGATTGCAGGCGTGGCAGACAATATGTACAGCAGCTACAGCTGGTATGGTCTGTTCATTGCAGGCGCCAACCTTGTGTATATGATATGTACAGCTGCTAGGGAGCTGCTAGTCCGGTGGCCTGCTATATGTACTGTAGACGACCAGCTGAATGCGTCATGTGCACATATTCAGGCATCTGCCTAGTCTGTTGATCTGCAGAGTTGAAGTGTTGTCTTTAGATTGCAGGCGTGGCAGACAGTATGTACAGCAGCTCCAGCTGGTATGGTCTGTCTATTGCAGGCGCCAACCTTTTGTATATGATATGTACAGCTGCTAAGCAGCTGCTAGTCCAGTGGCCTGCTATTTGTACAGCAGATGACAAGCTGAACTAGTCATGAGCTCATATTCAGGCAACTGCCTAGTCTGTTGATCTGCAGAGTTGAAGTGTTGTGTTTAGATTGCAGGCGTGGCAGACAATATGTACAGCAGCTCCAGCTGGTATGGTCTGTCCATTGCAGGCGCCAACCTTGTGTATATGATATGTACAGCTGCTAGGGAGCTGCTAGTCCGGTGGCCTGCTATATGTACTGTAGACGACCAGCTGAATGCGTCATGTGCTCATATTCAGGCACCTGCCTAGTCTGGTGATCTGCAGAGTTGAAGTGTTGTGTTTAGATTGCTGGCGTGGCAGACAATATGTACAGCAGCTCCAGCTCGTATGGACTGTCCATTGCAGGCCCCAACCTTTTGTTTATGATATGTACAGCTGCTAGGCAGCTGCTAGTCCAGTAGCCTGCTATGTGTACAGCAGATGACCAGCTGAACTAGTCATGTGCTCATATTTCAGGCATCTGCCTTGTCTGGTGATCTGCAGAGTTGAAGTGTTGTGTTTAGATTGCAGGCGTGGCAGACAATATGTACAGCAGCTCCAGCTGGTATGGTCTGTCCATTGCAGGCGCCAACCTTTTTATATGATATGTACAGCTGCTAGGGAGCTGCTAGTCCGGTGGCCTGCTATATGTACTGTAGACGACCAGCTGAATGCGTCATGTGCTCATATTCAGGCATCTGCCTAGTCTGTTGATCTGCAGAGTTGAAGTGTTGTGTTTAGATTGCAGGCGTGGCAGACAGTATGTACAGCAGCTCCAGCTGGTATGGTCTGTCTATTGCAGGCGCCAACCTTTTGTATATAATATGTACAGCTGCTAAGCAGCTGCTAGTCCAGTGGCCTGCTATTTGTACAGCAGATGACAAGCTGAACTAGTCATGAGCTCATATTGCAGGCAACTGCCTGGTCTGTTGATCTGCAGAGTTGAAGTGTTGTGTTTAGATTGCAGGCGTGGCAGACAATATGTACAGCAGCTCCAGCTGGTATGGTCTGTCCATTGCAGGCGCCAACCTTTTTTATATGATATGTACAGCTGCTAGGCAGCTGCTAGTCCAGTGGCCTGCTATATATAATGTAGACGACCAGCTGAACTAGTCATGTGCTCATATTGCAGGCATCTGCCTAGTCTGGTGATCTGCAGAGTTGAAGTGTTGTGTTTAGATTGCAGGCGTGGCAGACAATATGTACAGCAGCTACAGCTGGTATGGTCTGTCCATTGCAGGCGCCAACCTTGTGTATATGATATGTACAGCTGCTAGGGAGCTGCTAGTCCGGTGGCCTGCTGTATGTACTGTAGACGACCAGCTGAATGAGTCATGTGCTCATATTGCAGGCATCTGCCTAGTCTGGTGATCTGCAGAGTTGAAGTGTTGTGTTTAGATTGCAGGCGTGGCAGACAATATGTACAGCAGCTCCAGCTCGTTTGGACTGTCCATTGCAGGCGCCAACCTTTTGTATATGCTATGTACAGCTGCTAGGCAGCTGCTAGTCCAGTGGCCTGCTATCTGTACTGTAGACGACCACCTGAATGAGTCATGTGCTCATATTTCAGGCATCTGCCTAGTCTGGTGATCTGCAGAGTTGAAGTGTTGTGTTTAGATTGCAGGCGTGGCAGACAATATGTACAGCAGCTCCAGCTGGTATGGTCTGTCTATTGCAGGCGCCAACCTTTTGTATATGATATGTACAGCTGCTAGGGAGCTGCTAGTCCGGTGGCCTGCTATATGTACTGTAGACGACCAGCTGAATGCGTCATGTGCACATATTCAGGCATCTGCCTAGTCTGTTGATCTGCAGAGTTGAAGTGTTGTCTTTAGATTGCAGGCGTGGCAGACAGTATGTACAGCAGCTCCAGCTGGTATGGTCTGTCTATTGCAGGCGCCAACCTTTTGTATATAATATGTACAGCTGCTAAGCAGCTGCTAGTCCAGTGGCCTGCTATTTGTACAGCAGATGACAAGCTGAACTAGCCATGAGCTCATATTGCAGGCACCTGCCTAGTCTGGTGATCTGCAGAGTTGAAGTGTTGTGTTTAGATTGCAGGCGTGGCAGACAATATGTACAGCAGCTCCAGCTGGTATGGTCTGTCCATTGCAGGCGCCAACCTTTTGTATATGATATGTACAGCTGCTAGGCAGCTGCTAGTCCAGTGGCCTGCTATATATAATGTAGCCGACCAGCTGAACTAGTCATTGGCTCATATTGCAGGCATCTGCCTAGTCTGGTGATCTGCAGAGTTGAAGGTTGTGTTTAGATTGCAGGCGTGGCAGGACAATATGTACAGCAGCTACAGCTGGTATGGTCTGTCCATTGCAGGCGCCAACCTGTGTATATTATGTACAGCTGCTAAGGGAGCTGCTAGTCCGGGGTGGCCTGCTGTATGTACTGTAGACGACCAGCTGAATGAGTCATGTGCTCATATTGCAGGCATCTGCCTAGTCTGGTGATCTGCCAGAGTTTGAAGTGTGTGTGTTTAGATTGCAGGCGTGGCAGACAATATGTACAGCAGCTCCATGCCGTTTGGACTGTCCATTGCAGGCGCCAAACCTTTGTATATGCTATGTACAGCTGCTAGGCAGCTGCTAGTCCAGTGGCCTGCTATCTGTACTGTAGACGACCACCTGAATGAGTCATGTGCTCATATTTCTGGCATAATGGGCGTTCCTGCTTCCCAACGGATTTCCAATCTTACAATCACTTTTGGGGGGTCTTTTGATGCTTTCCAAATGCAATCTTACGATACAAGCGTAAGATTGGAGTCAATATTGACAAAATATGCTCGAAATGAGCTTGAAAGACGAAGAAACGCACAAATTGCGAATGTTACAACGTTGAAATGCCATATTTTGTAACAAAAGGTGTTAACATCAATTCGTGTCTTACAATTATAATTGTAAGAAATAAAGGGAAAGCGGACGGTTATAAGTCGGCAGGCAGAATTCAGCTTTTACATCTTACAATAAAAATTGTAAGTATAATTCATTAGTAAAAAACGGCTATATGTCAAACATCTTCCTCATCCTCCTCCTCCTCCCCCCCCTCCTCGTCCTCCTCTTCCTCCTCCTTCTCCTCCTCCATGCCCCCATCCCCATCTTCCTCCTCCTCCATCTCCTCCTCCTTAGCAATGTCTACATTGTCTCCATCCGATTGCACAGCCTCTGCCTTGGTGTCCTTCTCAATGGATTGGCAGCTTGACCCCTTTGCATGACTCCTTGCTGTGCATTGATTGCCATGCCCAGCACCTTCTCTGGCAGCTTGACCCCTTTGCATGACCTAGCAGCTTGACCCCTTTGCATGACCCCCTTGATGTGCATTGATTGACCCCCCTTGCCGGCCCCCCCCCCTTGCTGCGCATGCATGAAAGACTGTTTTGACAAGTCGGAAAAGGCTTTGCTTCATGCCTTGCGCTTTCACCTCTTTTCATGCCTTGCGCTTTCACCTCCTTTCATGCCTTGCGCAAAATTGCCTTTCGCATCCTGCATTGCTTTGCTGCGCATCTGCATTAGCACCGGGTGGCCCTGCATGGTCCCGAGTTGCACCTAATTCTCGCACCCTTTGCACAATGCATTTCACTGCTATGGGAATACACTTCAGCTCTGTTCTCATGATCTGCTGCTTTGCCTTTCGCTTTCTGCATCGCCTTGCTGCGCATCTGCATTAAGCACCGGGTGGTTGTGAATAACCCCCGAGTTGCTTCTAATTCTCTCGCACCCTTTGCGCAATGCATTTCACTGCACTGGGAATTCGCTTCGGCTCTGCTCTCATAATCTGCTGCTCCGCTTTTCCCATGCACCTTGCTGTGCGCATCCACATCGAATAAGTAATGTATCTATCGATTCCCCTTGCCCAATATGGGAGTGTTGCCTCACCTTCCCGTCGCCTATGCTACTAATCGCAATGTCTGGTGGATGCTGGGCAGATAGCCCGGAGCACTGGCGCTCGGAGCACTGGCGCTCGGAGCACTGGATAGGTCTGCCTACCTGCACGGCGGTTACCCGCCTGCACCTGCCAGACTAGACCAGGACACGCGCCGGGCCAGCACCTTCGCCGGAGTAATCGCGAACAGCTCTGCACCCGCCGGCACCTTCCTGTGGCCTGCCTACCTGCATGATGGTTACCCGCCTGCACCTGCGTCAGAGTACTGGCGGACAGTCCCGCATACCCATATGGCATGCATCCTTAGCTATCGTTCCAAGATTTTACTGTGTTCTTGCACACCTCGGCCACCTACCTTTTTACTAGGTTTGTTTAAGTGGCCCAGTACTGCAATAGGTAAAGCAGAGATGTGTAGTTGAGGCCTGCTTGACTTGCATAGCATGACTGATGAAATGTCATAGCCCAGAAGAATTTAGCCCTTTTGCCTGTTCCGTCTAGGCATTCGGTGGATCAAGTTTTCTTTGACTGGTTTTAGGATTGCTTTCCCCCTACTTTTCTTCTCCACGGGAATATTTGTCTGGCTTACTCCTTATGACTTGTGTTGTGAAATCCCAGGAATTCTGGGTACCAGAATACCAGGGATTGGGGGGAATGTTATGATACAGCCTATAGGTGTATCAGTAACGGTGCCGGGCTTAGGTCCGACACCCACACTAGCAGCTGGTGACCAGGCATCTGCCTGGCAGCTAGCAGTGTAGTAGGTGACTTCAAGTGAATAGGGTCGTTGGGTTTGTCGATGCTCCCGATTATGATCGGGAGGACTGTGTGTATTCCGAGTTTGGCTTTCTCAATCATTCGCTTGTTGGGTTTGACAATTGCTCCCGATTATGATCGGGAGGACTCTGGGTATTCTGAGTTTGGTGTTTTCCTCAATCATTCGCTCGTTGGGTTTGACAATGCTCCTGATTATGATCGGGAGGACTGTGGGTATTCTGAGTTTGGTTTTTCTCAATCATTCGTTCGTTGGGTTTGACAATGCTCCCGATTATGATCGGGAGGACTATGGGTATGCCGAGTACAAAAAAAAAAAAAAAAAAAAAAAAAAAATATATATGTATATGCCGACTACATGTTTTCTGAATCATTCGCTCGTTGGGTTTGTCAATGCTCCCGATTATGATCGGGAGGACTGTGTGTATTCCGATTAGGGTTTTCTCAATCATTCACTCGTTGGGTTTGTCAATGCTCCCGATTATGGATCGGGAGGACTGTGTGTATTCCGAATTTGGTTTCTCAATCATTTGCTCGTTGGGTTTGACAATGCTCCCGATTATGATCGGGAGGACTATGGGTATTCTGAGTTTGGTTTTTCTCTAAATCTGAATCTGATTTTGAATCTGAATCTGAATCTGAATCATTTGCTGTACCAACCTATTTGTCTTCCGCAGGGTCTACAATGACAGTACCGTGGAAGTAAAACTCCAATCGGACGGGAAGGATTTGGGATGCGGCGTCATGGACGAATGGACCAAGGAGCGCCAAGTGCCAATGAACATCGAAGTCGTTGTTGGTGGACCAGACTTCTATGTTACGGCTACGCACGCTCACTGGTTGAGGTTTCGCGGCGAATGCATGCATATGTGCGGAGCAGATGCATTCTGGTCGACACTCACCCTTGCGGAAGTCAAGACAGCCCAGTTGCTTGAAGTCACTAGCATTCGAAGGCCCATGTTAGGAGCCCTATCATGGATACCAGTTCACATTCAGGCTCTTGGGTTGGTGGTTGACAATACGCAGCTAGCCTGTCAGGGTCGGCGAGGGCGAATTTATCGCCGACAAAGAGCTTGAGGAAACTAGGGCGTGGGTTGAGACATGCGAAGGAAAGCTCAGGAGCGATTTCGAGGAGTTTGGTCCTAGCGACAGGAGGACGTCACCTCGATGTACACCAAAAGGGCCTTCACCTGACGCCGGTAAGAGAGCAATCGAACAGACTGTACTGCTGCACCGTGGCTCAGGTTAAATTTTCAAATCTGACAGGTACATTTCGAATGTTACGTACGCGGTGGGATGTACACCGTTCGAAACAACCATTGTGTGCTGACCGCACTTGCCGCTTTCAATTTCGATAGGATATTGCGTAACTTCTGCACTCTTTACATTTCCTACAGCCTCCGCAAAGAAGTCAGGAAAGGCGCGACAAGGTCAGCTTCCTACAATCAACGAAGAGGACAGATCGCCGATACTTTGTAAGGTCATCGTATTCAAATTGTTATCTCCTTATAGCCCAGCTCCTGACATGGGCCTCCGAATGCTAGTGACTTCAAGCAACTGGGCTGTCTTGACTTCCGCAAGGGTGAATGTCGACCAGAATGCTCCGCACATATGCCTGCATTCGCCGCGAAACCTCAACCTGTGAGCGTGCGTAGCCGTAACATAGAAGTCTGGTCCACCAACAACGACTTCAATGTTCATTGGCACTTGGCGCTCCCTGGTCCATTCGTCGATGACGCCGCATCCCAAATCCTTCCCGTCCGATTGGAGTTTTACTTCCACGGTACTGTCATTGTAGACCCTGCGGAAGACAAATAGGTTGGTAAAGCAAATGATTCAGATTCAGATTCAGATTCAAAATCAGATTCAGATTTAGAGAAAAACCAAACTCAGAAGACCCATTGTCCTCCCGATCATAATCGGGAGCATTGTCAAACCCAACGAGCGAATGATTGGGAAAACCAAATTCGGAATACACACAGTCCTCCCGATCATAATCGGGAGCATTGTCAAACCCAACGAGCGAATGATTGAGAAAACAAAACTCGGAATACACACAGTCCTCCCGATCATAATCGGGAGCACTCACAAACCCAACGAGCGAATAATTCAGAAAACATGTACTCGGCATACCCATAATCCTCCCGATCATAATCGGGAGCATTGTCAAACCCAACGAACGAATGATTGAGAAAAACCAAACTCAGAATACCCACAGTCCTCCCGATCATAATCGGGAGCATTGTAAAACCCAACGAACGAATGATTGAGAAAAACCAAAACTCAGAATACCCATAGGTCCCTCCCGATCAGTAATCGGGGAGCATTGTCAAACCAAACGAGCGAATGATGAGAAAACCAAATTCGGAATCACACAGTCCTCCCGATCATAATCGGGAGCATTGACAAACCCAATGATGAATGATTGAGAAAACCTAATTCGGAATACACACAGTCCTCCCGATCATAATCGGGAGCACTAACAACCCCAACGAGCGAATGATTCAAAACATGTACTCGGCATTTTTTTTTTTTTTTTTTTTTTTGTACTCGGCATACCCATAGTCCTCCCGATCATAATCGGAGCATTGTCCAAACCCAAAGAACAAATGATTGAGAAAACCAAACTCAGAATACCCATAGTCCAACCACACTCCCGGCAAAGATTAACCATAAACAAGGCAAACCTGTGGCAAGCAGTAACTTGGTCAACCATGCACAAGGCAGCTAAATCTGGGCTACAATTGCAGTCTACCACTACACTGCAATTCTTAACCAAACCAGACGCTATGGAAATCTTGGAACGGGTAGCTAAGGATGCATGCCATATGGGTATGCAGTACTGTCCGCCAGTACTCTGACGCAGGTGCAGGCGGGTAACCATCATGCAGGTAGGCAGGCCTCAGGAAGGTGCAGGCGGGTGCAGAGCTGTTCGCCAGTACTCCGGCGAAGGTGCTGGCCCGGCGCGTGTCCTGGTCTAGTCTGGCAGGTGCAGGCGGGTAACCGCCATGCAGGTAGGCAGACCTATCCAGTGCTCCGAGCGCCAGTGCTCCGAGCGCCAGTGCTCCGGGCTATCTGCCCAGCATCCACCAGACATTGCGATTAGTAGCATAGGCGACGGGAAGGTGAGGCAACACTCCCATATTGGGCAAGGGGAATCGATAGATACATTACTTATTCGATGTGGATGCGCACAGCAAGGTGCATGGGAAAAGCGGAGCAGCAGATTATGAGAGCAGAGCCGAAGCGAATTCCCAGTGCAGTGAAATGCATTGCGCAAAGGGTGCGAGAATTAGAAGCAACTCGGGGGTTATTCACAACCACCCGGTGCTAATGCAGATGCGCAGCAAGGCGATGCAGAAAGCGAAAGGCAAAGCAGCAGATCATGAGAACAGAGCTGAAGTGAATTCCCATAGCAGTGAAATGCATTGCGCAAAGGGTGCGAGAATTAGGTGCAACTCGGGACCATGCAGGGCCACCCGGTGCTAATGCAGATGCGCAGCAAAGCAATGCAGGATGCGAAAGGCAATTTGCGCAAGGCATGAAAGGAGGTGAAAGCGCAAGGCATGAAAAGAGGTGAAAGCGCAAGGCATGAAGCAAAGCCTTTCCGACTTGTCAAAACAGTCTTTCATGCATGCGCAGCAAGGGGGGGCCCGGCAAGGGGGGTCAATCAATGCACATCAAGGGGTCATGCAAAGGGGTCAAGCTGCTAGGTCATGCAAAGGGGTCAAGCTGCCAGAGAAGGTGCTGGGCATGGCAATCAATGCACAGCAAGGAGTCATGCAAAGGGGTCAAGCTGCCAATCCATTGAGAAGGACACCAAGGCAGAGGCTGTGCAATCGGATGGAGACAATGTAGACATTGCTAAGGAGGAGGAGATGGAGGAGGAGGAAGATGGGGATGGGGGCATGGAGGAGGAGATTCTAGTGCAGCGACTGTACAGGCGCTGTTGTTACCCAACAAGTTAGCATTGGCCCTCTTTCTACAACGTGATAGACTGTTCCCACAGCCAATCTAGAGTAGACAGTATTGTGTCAGGTAGCACCATGGCGTCAGTTAGCACATGACCTGTCAGCACTAAGTGCAGAAGTTATCACCAATGGACTTGTTGGCAGCAGTGCAACATTAGCACCGTGCACAAGTTTGCACGAGTGTACTAGTTTGCCTTATCCAACACACATTTTGAGTGATTTCAGGATTCTAGGATGGCAGTTTGCAGATTTAAGGATATAAATTTGTGTTCTGTACATAATGAGGCTATGAGGTATGAAATTATGAATAATAAGTCCTGAGTTAGGAGTTATTAGTTCTGACTTGTATAAGGTACATATAAGTTCTGAGTTGTGAGTTATACATAAGTGAGGTACACATAAGTACAGATTTCGGAGTCATAAGTACTAAGTTGTACTTTCGAACTGTTGAGTTGTGAGTTGTGAGATAAATAATTATGAGCAATGCGTTCAAGACTTTGTAAACAGCTTTCACCTTCCTCTTGACTGTCCTCTACAATTGATTTTGTATTGGAATACTTCGAAGGAACTTTCTCTCCCTCCAAACAAGCAAATCAATGTTCCAATTGAAATTGAAGGGAATAGTCTCTTTCTCCGGAATACAACAAAACAATCTTACAAAATAAATTGTAAGATATTTTCGTAAAAGCCACCAAAAAAGCAAAATCAATTAATTTGCGAAAATGATCTTACAACATTTATCGTAAGATTTCAGTAAAATAAAAAATCCGTTCGGAAGCAGGAACGCCCATTGCATCTGCCTAGTCTGGTGATCTGCAGAGTTGAAGTGTTGTGTTTAGATTGCAGGCGTGGCAGACAATATGTACAGCAGCTCCAGCTGGTATGGTCTGTTCATTGCAGGCGCCAACCTTTTGTATATGATATGTACAGCTGCTAGGGAGCTGCTAGTCCGGTGGCCTGCTATATGTACTGTAGACGACCAGCTGAATGCGTCATGTGCTCATATTCAGGCATCTGCCTAGTCTGTTGATCTGCAGAGTTGAAGTGTTGTCTTTAGATTGCAGGCGTGGCAGACAGTATGTACAGCAGCTCCAGCTGGTATGGTCTGTCTATTGCAGGCGCCAACCTTTTGTATATAATATGTACAGCTGCTAAGCAGCTGCTAGTCCAGTGGCCTGCTATTTGTACAGCAGATGACAAGCTGAACTAGTCATGAGCTCATATTCAGGCAACTGCCTAGTCTCTTGATCTGCAGAGTTGAAGTGTTGTGTTTAGATTGCAGGCGTGGCAGACAATATGTACAGCAGCTCCAGCTGGTATGGTCTGTCCATTGCAGGCGCCAACCTTGTGTATATGATATGTACAGCTGCTAGGGAGCTGCTAGTCCGGTGGCCTGCTATATGTACTGTAGACGACCAGCTGAATGCGTCATGTGCTCATATTCAGGCACCTGCCTAGTCTGGTGATCTGCAGAGTTGATGTGTTGTGTTTAGATTGCTGGCGTGGCAGACAGTATGTACAGCAGCTCCAGCTCGTATGGACTGTCCATTGCAGGCCCCAACCTTTTGTTTATGATATGTACAGCTGCTAGGCAGCTGCTAGTCCAGTAGCCTGCTATGTGTACAGCAGATGACCAGCTGAACTAGTCATGTGCTCATATTTCAGGCATCTGCCTTGTCTGGTGATCTGCAGAGTTGAAGTGTTGTGTTTAGATTGCAGGCGTGGCAGACAATATGTACAGCAGCTCCAGCTTGTATGGTCTGTCCATTGCAGGCGCCAACCTTTTGTATATGATATGTACAGCTGCTAGGGAGCTGCTAGTCCGGTGGCCTGCTATATGTACTGTAGACGACCAGCTGAATGCGTCATGTGCTCATATTGCAGGCATCTGCCTAGTCTGTTTATCTGCAGAGTTGAAGTGTTGTGTTTAGATTGCAGGCGTGGCAGACAGTATGTACAGCAGCTCCAGCTGGTATGGTCTGTCTATTGCAGGCGCCAACCTTTTGTATATAATATGTACAGCTGCTAAGCAGCTGCTAGTCCAGTGCCCTGCTATTTGTACAGCAGATGACAAGCTGAACTAGTCATGAGCTCATACTGCAGGCAACTGCCTAGTCTGTTGATCTGCAGAGTTGAAGTGTTGTGTTTAGATTGCAGGCGTGCAGACAATATGTACAGCAGCTACAGCTGGTATGGTCTGTCCATTGCAGGCGCCAACCTTTTTTATATGATATGTACAGCTGCTAGGCAGCTGCTAGTCCAGTGGCCTGCTATATATAATGTAGACGACCAGCTGAACTAGTCATTGGCTCATATTGCAGGCATCTGCCTAGTCTGGTGATCTGCAGAGTTGAAGTGTTGTGTTTAGATTGCAGGCGTGGCAGACAATATGTACAGCAGCTACAGCTGGTATGGTCTGTCCATTGCAGGCGCCAACCTTGTGTATATGATATGTACAGCTGCTAGGGAGCTGCTAGTCCGGTGGCCTGCTGTATGTACTGTAGACGACCAGCTGAATGAGTCATGTGCTCATATTGCAGGCATCTGCCTAGTCTGGTGATCTGCAGAGTTGAAGTGTTGTGTTTAGATTGCAGGCGTGGCAGACAATATGTACAGCAGCTCCAGCTCGTTTGGACTGTCCATTGCAGGCGCCAACCTTTTGTATATGCTATGTACAGCTGCTAGGCAGCTGCTAGTCCAGTGGCCTGCTATCTGTACTGTAGACGACCACCTGAATGAGTCATGTGCTCATATTTCAGGCATCTGCCTAGTCTGGTGATCTGCAGAGTTGAAGTGTTGTGTTTAGATTGCAGGCGTGGCAGACAATATGTACAGCAGCTCCAGCTGGTATGGTCTGTTCATTGCAGGCGCCAACCTTTTGTATATGATATGTACAGCTGCTAGGGAGCTGCTAGTCCGGTGGCCTGCTATATGTACTGTAGACGACCAGCTGAATGCGTCATGTGCTCATATTCAGGCATCTGCCTAGTCTGTTGATCTGCAGAGTTGAAGTGTTGTCTTTAGATTGCAGGCGTGGCAGACAGTATGTACAGCAGCTCCAGCTGGTATGGTCTGTCTATTGCAGGCGCCAACCTTTTGTATATAATATGTACAGCTGCTAAGCAGCTGCTAGTCCAGTGGCCTGCTATTTGTACAGCAGATGACAAGCTGAACTAGTCATGAGCTCATATTCAGGCAACTGCCTAGTCTGTTGATCTGCAGAGTTGAAGTGTTGTGTTTAGATTGCAGGCGTGGCAGACAATATGTACAGCAGCTCCAGCTGGTATGGTCTGTCCATTGCAGGCGCCAACCTTGTGTATATGATATGTACAGCTGCTAGGGAGCTGCTAGTCCGGTGGCCTGCTGTATGTACTGTAGACGACCAGCTGAATGAGTCATGTGCTTATATTGCAGGCATCTGCCTAGTCTGGTGATCTGCAGAGTTGAAGTGTTGTGTTTAGATTGCAGGCGTGGCAGACAATATGTAAAGCAGCTCCAGCTCGTTTGGACTGTCCATTGCAGGCGCCAACCTTTTGTATATGCTATGTACAGCTGCTAGGCAGCTGCTAGTCCAGTGGCCTGCTATATGTACTGTAGACGACCACCTGAATGCGTCATGTGCTCATATTTCAGGCATCTGCCTAGTCTGTTGATCTGCAGAGTTGAAGTGTTGTGTTTAGATTGCAGGCGTGGCAGACAATATGTACAGCAGCTCCAGCTGGTATGGTCTGTTCATTGCAGGCGCCAACCTTGTGTATATGATATGTACAGCTGCTAGGGAGCTGCTAGTCCGGTGGCCTGCTATATGTACTGTAGACGACCAGCTGAATGCGTCATGTGCTCATATTCAGGCACATGCCTAGTCTGGTGATCTGCAGAGTTGAAGTGTTGTGTTTAGATTGCTGGCGTGGCAGACAATATGTACAGCAGCTCCAGCTCGTATGGACTGTCCATTGCAGGCCTCAACCTTTTGTTTATGACATGTACAGCTGCTAGGCAGCTGCTAGTCCAGTAGCCTGCTATGTGTACAGCAGATGACCAGCTGAACTAGTCATGTGCTCATATTTCAGGCATCTGCCTTGTCTGGTGATCTGCAGAGTTGAAGTGTTGTGTTTAGATTGCAGGCGTGGCAGACAATATGTACAGCAGCTCCAGCTTGTATGGTCTGTCCAATGCAGGCGCCAACCTTTTGTATATGATATGTACAGCTGCTAGGGAGCTGCTAGTCCGGTGGCCTGCTATATGTACTGTAGACGACCAGCTGAATGCGTCATGTGCTCATATTCAGGCATCTGCCTAGTCTGTTGATCTGCAGAGTTGAAGTGTTGTGTTTAGATTGCAGGCGTGGCAGACAGTATGTACAGCAGCTACAGCTGGTATGGTCTGTCTATTGCAGGCGCCAACCTTTTGTATATAATATGTACAGCTGCTAAGCAGCTGCTAGTCCAGTGCCCTGCTATTTGTACAGCAGATGACAAGCTGAACTAGTCATGAGCTCATATTGCAGGCAACTGCCTGGTCTGTTGATCTGCAGAGTTGAAGTGTTGTGTTTAGATTGCAGGCGTGGCAGACAATATGTACAGCAGATCCAGCTGGTATGGTCTGTCCATTGCAGGCGCCAACCTTTTTTATATGATATGTACAGCTGCTAGGCAGCTTCTAGTCCAGTGGCCTGCTATATATAATGTAGACGACCAGCTGAACTAGTCATTGGCTCATATTGCAGGCATCTGCCTAGTCTGGTGATCTGCAGAGTTGAAGTGTTGTGTTTAGATTGCAGGCGTGGCAGACAATATGTACAGCAGCTACAGCTGGTATGGTCTGTCCATTGCAGGCGCCAACCTTGTGTATATGATATGTACAGCTGCTAGGGAGCTGCTAGTCCGGTGGCCTGCTGTATGTACTGTAGACGACCAGCTGAACTAGTCATTGGCTCATATTGCAGGCATCTGCCTAGTCTGGTGATCTGCAGAGTTGAAGTGTTGTGTTTAGATTGCAGGCGTGGCAGACAATATGTACAGCAGCTCCAGCTCGTTTGGACTGTCCATTGCAGGCGCCAACCTTTTGTATATGCTATGTACAGCTGCTAGGCAGCTGCTAGTCCAGTGGCCTGCTATCTGTACTGTAGACGACCACCTGAATGAGTCATGTGCTCATATTTCAGGCATCTGCCTAGTCTGGTGATCTGCAGAGTTGAAGTGTTGTGTTTAGATTGCAGGCGTGGCAGACAATATGTACAGCAGCTCCAGCTGGTATGGTCTGTTCATTGCAGGCGCCAACCTTTTGTATATGCTATGTACAGCTGCTAGGCAGCTGCTAGTCCAGTAGCCTGCTATGTGTACAGCAGATGACCAGCTGAACTAGTCATGTGCTCATATTTCAGGCATCTGCCTTGTCTGGTGATCTGCAGAGTTGAAGTGTTGTGTTTAGATTGCAGGCGTGGCAGACAATATGTACAGCAGCTCCAGCTTGTATGGTCTGTCCATTGCAGGCGCCAACCTTTTGTATATGATATGTACAGCTGCTAGGGAGCTGCTAGTCCGGTGGCCTGCTATATGTACTGTAGACGACCAGCTGAATGCGTCATGTGCTCATATTCAGGCACCTGCCTAGTCTGTTGATCTGCAGAGTTGAAGTGTTGTGTTTAGATTGCAGGCGTGGCAGACAGTATGTACAGCAGCTCCAGCTGGTATGGTCTGTCTATTGCAGGCGTCAACCTTTTGTATATGCTATGTACAGCTGCTAAGCAGCTGCTAGTCCAGTGCCCTGCTATTTTTACAGCAGATGACAAGCTGAACTAGTCATGAGCTCATATTGCAGGCAACTGCCTGGTCTGTTGATCTGCAGAGTTGAAGTGTTGTGTTTAGATTGCAGGCGTGGCAGACAATATGTACAGCAGCTACAGCTGGTATGGTCTGTCCATTGCAGGCGCCAACCTTTTTTATATGATATGTACAGCTGCTAGGCAGCTGCTAGTCCAGTGGCCTGCTATATATAATGTAGACGACCAGCTGAACTAGTCATTGGCTCATATTGCAGGCATCTGCCTAGTCTGGTGATCTGCAGAGTTGAAGTGTTGTGTTTAGATTGCAGGCGTGGCAGACAATATGTACAGCAGCTACAGCTGGTATGGTCTGTCCATTGCAGGCGCCAACCTTGTGTATATGATATGTACAGCTGCTAGGGAGCTGCTAGTCCGGTGGCCTGCTGTATGTACTGTAGACGACCAGCTGAACTAGTCATTGGCTCATATTGCAGGCATCTGCCTAGTCTGGTGATCTGCAGAGTTGAAGTGTTGTGTTTAGATTGCAGGCGTGGCAGACAATATGTACAGCAGCTCCAGCTCGTTTGGACTGTCCATTGCAGGCGCCAACCTTTTGTATATGCTATGTACAGCTGCTAGGCAGCTGCTAGTCCAGTGGCCTGCTATCTGTACTGTAGACGACCACCTGAATGAGTCATGTGCTCATATTTCAGGCATCTGCCTAGTCTGGTGATCTGCAGAGTTGAAGTGTTGTGTTTAGATTGCAGGCGTGGCAGACAATATGTACAGCAGCTCCAGCTGGTATGGTCTGTTCATTGCAGGCGCCAACCTTTTGTATATGCTATGTACAGCTGCTAGGCAGCTGCTAGTCCAGTAGCCTGCTATGTGTACAGCAGATGACCAGCTGAACTAGTCATGTGCTCATATTTCAGGCATCTGCCTTGTCTGGTGATCTGCAGAGTTGAAGTGTTGTGTTTAGATTGCAGGCGTGGCAGACAATATGTACAGCAGCTCCAGCTTGTATGGTCTGTCCATTGCAGGCGCCAACCTTTTGTATATGATATGTACAGCTGCTAGGGAGCTGCTAGTCCGGTGGCCTGCTATATGTACTGTAGACGACCAGCTGAATGCGTCATGTGCTCATATTCAGGCATCTGCCTAGTCTGTTGATCTGCAGAGTTGAAGTGTTGTGTTTAGATTGCAGGCGTGGCAGACAGTATGTACAGCAGCTCCAGCTGGTATGGTCTGTCTATTGCAGGCGTCAACCTTTTGTATATGCTATGTACAGCTGCTAAGCAGCTGCTAGTCCAGTGCCCTGCTATTTTTACAGCAGATGACAAGCTGAACTAGTCATGAGCTCATATTGCAGGCAACTGCCTGGTCTGTTGATCTGCAGAGTTGAAGTGTTGTGTTTAGATTGCAGGCGTGGCAGACAATATGTACAGCAGCTACAGCTGGTATGGTCTGTCCATTGCAGGCGCCAACCTTTTTTATATGATATGTACAGCTGCTAGGCAGCTGCTAGTCCAGTGGCCTGCTATATATAATGTAGACGACCAGCTGAACTAGTCATTGGCTCATATTGCAGGCATCTGCCTAGTCTGGTGATCTGCAGAGTTGCAGTGTTGTGTTTAGATTGCAGGCGTGGCAGACAATATGTATAGATGCTACCATGCCCTTGGTACAAAGGTTTGATCATCATGACATACAGGACCAACTGTATCGGGTATTGCCGGAAAGCCTAACAAATAAGTTGGTGCTTGCGTGCCCATCCGAAAGTGCCTTCCTACATTGCTTGATGCCAACCGAGGCAATGCTGGGCATATGTATGGCATCGCCCACTCCCAACTCACTAACCGTTGAAAGGATTGGCATGTGTAGCTGCATGCATAGCATTGTGCCTGTACCTTGCAGGCACCCCCTCTGATGAGATGATCTGTGGAGCTGCCAGGCAGCTTCCCATACAGAGCAGGCGCTACGTGGACTCGTACGTAGCCACAGGTCAGGGCAGACAGCCCAAAGAAGAGCAGCAAATGCCAGAAAAGCTGACAGGATGTCCTTGCGGGTGCGATTAATTCGAAGAAAAAATTGTATGCGTGCGTATGTGTATGCGTGAGGTCCCTAAGGAACGAAACCAGCTCCGCTACCAGTGTAACAGCTCAAGGATGCCTATAGCAGCTTGGGAGTTAGTCTAGTGAACAGGCTACGTGAAGTATGTTTACGTGTATGTTGATATGGGTGAACTAGCAGAACAGGTGGGGTGTTACCTAGGTATGGGATGTCGAGTAGCTTGGAAAGAACGTCTTCGTGGTAGGAGTAGAAGGGTTCGTTCCGAGTAGCTCGTGTCTATGTGCGCATCGTGTGCGTTGTGAGAGATGAGGCAGTACATAGGTATGGTACTGTATCATGTGCGTTCGTCACGTGGCTTACAGGTACGGTGTACCCGTATGCCTTGCTGGAGGGCCAGAGTACCCGTGAAGGGTTCTGTACCGTTACACTCTAAGCAGTATCTAGAAACACAGATATCCGTATCTAGATATTGTCTAAGTAGCTAGGATAGATACTCTCTAGGCAGTATCTAGATACTACAGATATCAGTATCTACGCACAAGTATCTGTGATATCTAGATACTATCCTATCTAGATAGTATCTGTTCGGTATCTGAGATAAATATCTGAGATAATAATTTGAAATAAGCAGGTACGTATCTGGGTACTCCTCAGATAATCGGTCGGTTCCCTGAGTGCATCTTTGTCTACCCTGCTCGGAGATCTCGGCTTCTCCTGACTACAACCCGAATCCAATTCGGACACCTCTTCCCTGTCTCCACGTTGGCCTCCACCTCCAACTCTCCCACTTATCAAGACCTCTGACTGCTCCAATTCCGGCACTGATCGGCATCCTCTGCCGGAATGGGGGGCACCTCTTGACCGTTAGTGTGGACATCAACAACTCCACTCCACCATGAGACGATCTGCTCAGTCTTCCTTCCCGAGTAAGACTGTCTTTCTCCATACTTATGATGATACCGATAGTGATAGTGATGACGATTACTGGCCTTCCAACATACCACTATCATGTCATTCCGACGCTGTCCAAGCCTGGTGTTTTGCCCATAATCTCACCAAAAACATCGTCCACCTTGATGATGAAAATAGTGATGATGACGATAGTGATAGTGCTCTTGGCAAGTTGATCAACAGCGACCACAACCCCCTAGTTCCCGATCCTGCCCCTAGAGCTCCTACACCTCAGCCTACCAGCATATATATGTGTCACGCCTAGGATGATCTCTGCCCCTAGGACTGTCCCTGCCTCTAGGACTGTCCCTACCCTTAGGAAGGCCCCTGGGACTGTCCCTACCCTTAGGACCCCTAGGATTGTCCCTGCCCCTAGGACTGTCTGTAACAGCTCACGATGCACCTAGCAGCTTGAGGGGTTAGTCTAGAGTAACGGGCTACGTGATGTATGTTTATATGTATGTCGATATGCGTAAGATAGCAGAACAGTAAGGGGGTTACCTAGGTATGGGATGTAGAGTAGCTCGGATGGAACGTCTTCGTGGTAGGAGTAGAAGGGTTTGTTCCGAGTAGCTTGTGTCTATGTATGTGCGCAACGTGTGCGTTGTGAGAGATGAGGCAGTACATGGGTATGGTACTGTATCATGTGCGTTCGTCACGTGGCTTACGGGTACGGTGTACCCGTATGCCTTGCTGGACGGCCAGAGTACCCGTGAAGGGTTCTGTACCGTTACACTCCCCCCCCTCCAGAAGAGATGCGGACCCCGCATCTGATCGTAATAGAGATGGGATGAGAATACCAGTCGTCGTCGTATATATGTGCCGTGCTCAAAATATACTTGATGAAACAAGTTGGTTTCGGAGAGAACCATTTAACATCCCTTTTGAGTACTCCGAGAAAGATAGCTTTATAAATAAAGCAATCTGATCGCTGTGTCGTATGCGTCGAGTGCGATGGGTGGGAGATGGGCCCGTTTTTTCGACGTACGTCGGGACATAACGGGCGTAACACGGGATTGCCATGCATCGACGACGTGAGGGGCACTTTTCTTGACCGCCTTGGCTGTTAATGTAAGATTGTTACGACGGCATAGGCTCGATAGAGGAGAAGATACTATTAAGCGCAACAGGCGCAATCATATAGAATAGAGATGTGTACTGCAGGGTACTGCAGTCTCGTGCAGGCCACAGCTATCTTGTGGCCTGGCGGCAGGCAACACGGTACCAGGAGGGAAAGGTACCGGTGTGCATTATGCCGACTCAGAGACTGATATATAAATCAGTCAATAACATTGGCGAGTTCCCAAGTGTCTTGCTCAATACCGAAGTCTTGCCATCGGACCAAGTATTCGAGACGTCGTTTGCTGGATGTGCCGATGACACGCGACTTTTCGCGCATGATGCATTGGATATTCCAAATCGGAGCGCCGTCAGAGTCGAACTCAAGCGGTTGTCCAACATGGACAACGCCATCAGAGCGCCAATGCTTGATCAAACCCACGTGAAACACGGGGTGGATGCGCATCATCTTAGGCAAGGCTAAGCGGCACGCCGTGACTTGCCGGACGACTCCAGTCTGCTCGTCGCGTGGACCAATGCATTCAGTAATCGTATAAGGACCAACAAAACGAGGTGTACATTTTGGTTTACCCGTTGCTTTGAACTTCATATTGCGGGTGGACAAGAGAACTTTATCACCAAGGTTGAAGAAAACCTCCGTTTGTCGTTTATCGTAATGGGCTTTCTGCCGATCTTGAGCGGCTTGCATGCATGCCTTGCATTGATCTTGACGTTCAATGTGATCAGCCCACCAATTGTTGGCAGCCAGACATTTCGATTCGACTTCCGCCTTGAGAGGCGTCGTAGGGTCGTAGCCAAGGCACGCCCGAAAGGGGGTGTTCTGAATGGACTCTTGGTAGGAATTGTTGATTGCAAACTCCACCAATGCCAAGGATTTATCCCAATCGTCATGGTATGGCCCCACGTAGTGGCGAATCATGTCCTCGATGACGCGGTTCATGCGTTCGGTCTGACCGTCAGTTTGTGGATGGAACGCTGTCGAAAACGCTTGTCGCGTGCCCATCAAACGATGGAGAGCCACGCCGAAATGGCCTGTGAATCGCGCGTCGCGATCACTGAGGAGCTTCTTCGGGATACCATGATATCGGATGACACGATTGAGGTATAGGGAAGCGAATTCCTCTGCGTTAATCGTCGTATGACAAGGTTCGACATGAACCATCTTGGACAGCTTGTCGACGAACACAGCGATGGCATTATGGCCCGACGATGTTGGCGGAAGCGCCGTAATAAGGTCTGTGGAGACGCACTCCCAGAATTTGTCTGGAATTTCCACGGGAACCATGGTACCGTTCGGCTTTGCGTTTCCGGGTTTGTTCGTTTGGCACTTATGGCACTGCTGGACGAAGGCAGTCACATCTGCCGTGACTTTGGCCCAAGTAAAAGTGCGTGTGACCAGTTCCAACGTTTTGGTGTGACCGCAATGGCTCATGTAAACCGGATCGTGAGCTTTGCGGATAATATCCAGGCGAAGTGCCGCGTCAAGTGGGACACATAAAAATTCGCGGCCGTACTTGTTTTTCTTGAACCACTACCCGTTTCAGGAAAATTTATCACGGAGGCGCTTGCAGCCCGGCGTGAAGTTTGAGTCCGTTTTGTACCCAGCCAAAATTCGATCCATGATGGAGAAAGAGGAGGGAGTCGACGCCAAGGGCATTGGGCGTCTGCGACGTCGCGTTTCCTTGACCGGAACCGAAGGTGCGGGCAGGACCGTTGGAGGGCGGGGTAGGATATCAATGACTGTGGGACCGACCGCAACAGGGCGTTGCTTCTTCAATCGAGGACGGCATTCGCTGACCAAGAGAGAGAACACCAACAGCTGGTGCGCGACCGCGACGTTGGCGGGGGCGGAGAGGTTGGGGTTCCGACTGACCAGGTCAGCCATATTATTGCGACCAGCGCGATACTCCCAAGTATAGCTAAAGGGCGCAAGGTCCTTCTGCCATTGACCCATGCGTCGCGAAAGGACCGCCTTGGTATCGAAGTACGTGAGCGGATTGTGGTCGGTGACCAACGTCATGTGGGAACCTTCGAGGTAGCACCGCCACTCGGTCAACGCGTGGACGATCGCTAGCATTTCTTGTTCTGTCGTAGTATAATTCAGCTCCACTGGGATATACTTTTTGCTGGCGAAGGCGATGGGATGTTTATCTTGTAAGAGCACCGTGCCTGTACCAAGTAACGATGCGTCAGTAATGACTTCGAAAGGCTTGCTGAAATCCGGAAGTGCGAGGACGGGGGCGGAAAGCAAGGCTTCTTTGAGGCCTTCGAATGCCACGAGATGTTCATTCTTGAACAAGGAGCCGAGCTCACCCTTGATGTTAGACAAGGTCTGAAGAGGGGCAGCGAGGGACGAATAGCCTTGGATAAACTTGCGAAAATAATTGCATAAACCGAGGAATGAGCCGATTTGTTTCGCCATTTTCGGAGTAGGCCAGTCGCGGACTGTGCTAACCTTTTTCGGATCAACTTTAATTCCGTCGCGTCCAATGTAATAATGACCAAGGAATTTAACCTCTGTTTTGTTGAATGAACATTTGGAGAGCTTCGCGTAGAATTCGTTGTCCTGGAGGACCTGGAGGACCGTGGCCAAGTTGGCCAAGTGGTCCGCCAGAGTGTGTCCGTAAGCCAAGATATCGTCCAAGTAGACCACGACGAACTTGTGTAAGTAGGGCGCGAATATCTGGTTCATGACTGCTTGGAACGTGGCAGGCGCGTTCGCCAACCCCATTCCAAGGACTTTAAATTCGAACTGACCCATCGGGGTAGTGAACACAGTCTTCGGCGCGTCCTCGTCCGATATTCGTATTTGGTAATAACCAGACGTGAGGTCTAGGGAACTAAACAAGGTAGCTCCACCTAGACGATCAATGGTCTCGTCAATACGGGGAAGGGGATACCTATTTTTAATCGTAATGTTGTTGAGTGCTCGCCAATTGCAAACAACACGGTATCCCGTTCCACATGGTTTCGCTATGATCATAATTGGCGCTCCGTACGGGGACGAGCTCGGGGCGATGAAGCCTTGTTTTAAAAGGTCGGATACGTATTCTTCACATAGCAAGGTCTCGGCTGGACTCATGCGACGATTTCTGCGATACGGGGCGTAAGCATTGTCTTGCGTTTTGATGACGTAAGGTATGACTCGATGGTTAGGAGTCCCCATCGGCAAATTGTTGAAGACTTTGCGATATTTCCATAGGAGGGCGCGCAGATCGCTGGCCGAGATGAGCGTTTTATCGTCGTGGTCAAGGATGTTGTCGTGGATCCAGTTTTCGAAATCCATGCTAGCCACTGGCGGACCAGGTAACGGTCCGTCGGACGGCAATAATTTCGTGAGCAATTTCGCTCTTTCATCGGTTGTGACATTTGACGCCGGTAAGTCCGCTCGCGATTTGCGGACGTTGACCATGACGTGGTTAGCGCCAGCCTCTAAAAGCTTTGCTGCTTTGCAACCCGTAATGACTGGGTCATCGGTTGACTTGCCCGATAGTGCCATGGTGAAGAAGGAATGAGCCGTTTCGTCCCGCTGCCTGTTAATAGGGGTTATACAGCAGCCGTACCGTTTGAGCGACATTGACATGCGATCATAGTCGAGGACGGCCCTTTCTTCGCGCATCCAGTCGGATCCGAGGATTAGGTCTAATCCTCCAGGAAGTTTGTCGACGACATGGACAAACACTTTGCCAACATATCGTTGTATGTGGATAGGGAGCGTGGCCGTCCCTCGGATTTTGATAATCCCGTCCTTAGCGCAAGTGAATCCGTCGCGTTTGTGTACCCAAGGGCGGATGTGCAAACCGAGATCATCAGCCGTTTGCTTTTCCATAAGGCAACCCGTCGCGCCCGAATCTGCCAATGTGAGCAATTGCTTTGCGCCAGATCGGGCATTGAAAAGCATATCGGGGGCTGTCGCAGAGTTGACTTCGTATACCCGATTGGCTCGCGTAGTGAGCACGGGGGAAGTGTTCGTGTTTCGTCGTGCGTGATTGCGACGGATGCACTTCGTTGACCGTCTGGCAGCGGTTTGTTTCTCGCAAACTTTGGAATGGGGTGCGCGTATATGAACTCGTTTGCGATGGAGACTCGCATGCCAAACTCCGTAGAGAACTTCAAGAGACAAGGGGACGAAAGGGCATTAGTCGATGTTACATCAATAGATGGGGTTAAGCCCAAATTATAAAATAGTTCCTCCTGAACTTGCAACAAGAGCTCCAGTGGCTCGACTACTACTACTTTATCGTCACTAATTACACGATCTAGGCTTGTCAAGACCTGACCGGCCAATTCCTATTCCCAAATTGGGATGGGACCGTTGCCGTCAAGGGCCCAGTTGGGACATGTCGTCTCATTGAGGGCCGGCCAGTTAGGCAAGTCCCGTGTGCGGCAGCGTCGGTCAGCATTCAGCGACTGCGCACACGTCTTCATGTAGCGAAAACAAAAGAAGCAGCGCGCTCCGTTCTGCAGCCAGATGGTTTGCCCGACGCTGACCGAGTTGTTCATGTGCATAGCATTCTGAGGGTCTTGACCCGAAAAGTCAGGGGTACGCGGCCCGACGGGCTGTGAACGGCCCCGACCAGCACCTTGTCCGTATCCTCCTCGACCACCACGGCCCGCGCCGCGGCTAATAGAGCCTCTCCCGAGCGTGCGATCAGCACCTTGCAAACTGAGGACCTGCGACCTTGGCGATCCACCCAGCTTGGGCGATGTGCGTCAGTTGCGTTGCACTACGTCCTCCACCACCTCGGCCAGCGGCCGGGTTGCGACTACCGTTGACCTCCAGTTTGGGGCTCTTGGCTGGGCAAGAGTTCATCTCCCCGCCGTCGTCGGTGGTCCTTAGGCCCTGCGAAGAGAAAGAATCAGTGTCAGAATCGGAGGGGGGGGATTTGGTAAATTGGACGCGATTGAATGTAAGGTCCTTACCCGGGTATCTAGTATCCGCGGGCCTCTTGAACGGATACTTCGACTTTTGATTAGCGCAACCTCCCCTCTGATGGCGATCGTGCTTGTCTGACAAGGACTTGCCACGAGCAGCGACGACTTTTCTTGCCTCGTCCAATTGCAGATAGCGGAACAAGTCCTCCATTGTTTCGA
The DNA here is from genome assembly GCA_013435795.1 of Chlamydomonas sp. ICE-L. Lineage (NCBI taxonomy): Eukaryota > Viridiplantae > Chlorophyta > Chlorophyceae > Chlamydomonadales > Chlamydomonadaceae > Chlamydomonas > Chlamydomonas sp. ICE-L. Next base: position 1,024,024 of record JACBWV010000506.1, read on the forward strand.
ATAACGTGCCCGACTCACGCCTAGAGTGTGCTCCGGCGCGGAGATCGTTGGAGAGACCTATGCGAAAGAAGTTTAACTTCTCGCGATCGGTGAGATCGGGGACTTTGCGAAATTCCGACTTGATGGCGTGGTAATAATTCTGCAAGGATGGATCGAGTATCTTGGCGCAAGCCACCTTCGTTTAGTCTGGTGAGAGCGACGTGTGATTCCGATAACAGTTCGGGCATGAGGAGCGATTCCGCCCATGCCACGATTCCCATGAAATCCAACCCGTCCAACTCGCTGCCCGCCCATGCTTCGTCGAAAGTGATGCGGAGTTGGCCAGTGAATGCGCCCGACAGATGTGGAACAATTCGCTCGAACGGCCCACTGTATCCGTCGGCAAACTGGAGCTCGAGGATCGTGACTACATTGAAGATCCATCGTCGCAACTTAGCCTTAGAACAATTGTCCGACAGTTTGTGGTCAATGAGACGCAATTCCTTTCTCATCTCAGTTATACGCTTTGCGAACCCATGGTCGCGATCAGCGTGATGGGGGGCGCGATCAGTGGGAGGAGGGGCGAGCGGTGGGAGCGAACCGGGCCAACATGGTGGGGCATCTGGAGTCATTGGCGTGTCCGCGCGAGCCTGTCGCGTCGGCGAAGGGGTGTCCGCAGGCAGTTTAGCCGCGCGCTTCGCACGAGGTCGAACAGGAGCCGGGGGCTCTGTCGAAGGCATCGCGGGCGACGTTGGGGGCTCGGGCTGAGTAGCCCGAGGAGCGCGATCAGCGGTCGGTTTGACAGGCGGCGCCTGGCGGGGTGACCTTGGGGGATCGGCGATGTCGTCATCCGACGAGAAATAGTCGGAGACCGAAATGGGGTCGTCGGGGGGTACAGGAGATCCGGGTGAGACTGTCGGCAGGGAAGGGGTAGCGCCCCCCCGCGGGATCGAACCTTGTTGCATTTTGCCTGTGAGATAACCCGAGGGTGCATAGACGTCGGGGATCTGAAACGGTTCTGGAGTGAACGTCGGGGCGACCTGAGCGACAGCTATCTGATTAAACAACCCTGAATCAACAACAACCCGCACCTGCCTGTCAGGTGCACGAGGCAACTTCTCGTCGAGTCTGTCGTCATTTGCAGTGGCCGCAGGGTAGTGGGGCAGCAGCTTTGGGCCCTTGAGGGCGGCATCCCTGTTGACGATGTCCTCGATGCTCGAGGGCATCTCGAGCATCCAGTTGTTCTTCCTGCGCATCTTGTTGGCAGTGAACAGACGGGTCATGTGATCGCGAATATCGTCGATCGCCTGCTGCGCTTCACGCAAGTCCTCGGGGTCGCTGGCCAAGAGGAGCTCGTCAGCGTACTCAGTTAAATGAGCCGCCAACTTAGCGTCAGCATAGGGGGCGATAGGGTGATCCGCTGAGTGGAAGAACAGCAGACCATCCGTCTTCGCCGCCTTGGCGTACGATGGCGCCGCTTTCGCCTGGCGGGCACGCATCAGCGCCAGCTTGCGCGCAGAGATGGGCTCGGGAGGGGCGGGGTTGTCATGACGGGCGGACTGAGGCAGCAAATGCTTGCGCCCGACAGTCCTGCCGTTCCCGATCCCTTAGTAGAGGGCGTCGCTGGTGGAACCGCGGGGGTCACCCTCTGTGTCCACGGGCTTGCCACCCATCTCTTTGCGAGGCGAAGCAGCGGCATGCGCCGCGACAATGGCCAGGACGTCAGCATGGGTGAGGGCGGGAGCAGAGGGAGCAGCGGGAGCAGCGACTGGGCGCTTGCTGAAGTCCATGTTCTCGCGTGTGAGCTGCGTGACGACCTCAGTCAGGCGAGCACACTCTGCACGTAGGGGGGCGTTCTCTGCATGGAGGGGGGAACGTGGGGAGTTAGTCAATGCCGTTGGGTGGGTGGGAAACAGTGTGCGATTGACGGGCAAAACAGCGCGAGGAACATATGAGCGGGAAGGTATGTCCTCGATATGCGCAAATGGATTGCAAACCATGAAAGGCATGTTTGTTCTATACCCATCGGGCGTAAGACCGTGCTCACCTGTTTGAGACCGCGACAGGTCTCTCTCGGTGGTCTCGAGCGCAGTTTGCAGCGTCTTCGAAGCGGTCTTGGAGTCCGACACAGCCAGATCGTGCGTAGCCTGGAGGGCGCACAATTATTGGCAACACTTGCTTAAGTCCCTGCTGAGGAGGTAGTGGCTCTCCACGAGCTCTTTGCGCTCCTCAGCAGTGCAATGGTTGGCCAGCGCCGCTTCAGTATCTGCAACTTTGGTGTTGAGGCGGCGCTCAAGATCGAAGATGTTTGCGTCCTTAGCGGCGACAGCCGCTGCAAACTGGTCGGTCAGGGCCGAATTGGCGATGGCGGCCTGATTGAGCTCAGATCGGAGGTGGCCAATCTGCTCAGCCGCGATCAGATGACCTGCCATGTGCTCATGGCGCTTGCGCTCTGCGCTAGCGTGATACGTCGCACTGGCCACTTCGAGGTTAAGCCCGGCCATCGTCGTCGTCGGGGGGGCAACGCCAGCGCCCAGAGGTGGGGTTGCGATCGGCGCACCCGAGGATGCAGCCAGACCAGTGAAGCCCGCGACCAGAGGTTGCAGCGTGCCCACTGAAACAGAGGGCCGCGCATCGACAGAGGCGGACTTGTCCTGCGTCGCATTGAGCTCAGTGTCGGGCTCCGTGTCGGACGACGCAATCCCTTCAGGATTGACGTCGTAGGCTGCTCAGCAGCGGCGTCGGTGCCCAGGGTTGCAACTTTGTGGGAGGCCATTCTGCACAGGCAACGACACAAGTAAGTAGGCTGGACAGGGATGAGTGGTGGGCGAGAGAGGGGGAATTACTCGCAACTCTAAGAAAGCCAAAATATCACCTGCACCTGGGACTAGCAAATTTTGCGAGTGTAACGAGCTGAAAGTGCCTCAAGCGTAACTGTTAATGACGCGTTCGTCAAGAATACGATGAGGGAGATAAGCACTGCAAAGGCACGGACCACAGGGCAAGCAAGGGATAACACCGACGAATCGAATTGCGCGACAGGATGAGCAAGACAGCAGGTGGGCAGCACCAATAGATGATGCAGCAAGCAGGGAGAGCCGCAGGACAGACTCGTGAAGTACCCTAATTAAAGCAAGTACGGCTGAGGTGGCAAATGGAGACAATGCTGCGCTATTGATTCAGCCGCGAGTATACCGCTCGTGAATAGAGCGTTAGAAGCTATGACCAAAAGGCCAGGACGTGAATGCTAGGATCGAGTACGTAGGCCATACAGGGTCAGGGCAGGCTAGGAAAAAATGCCCATGCAAGACAGGTCGCAGGCGGCCTAGGGCGGGTCGAACCTGACAGGACAGAGCACTGCGAGAACAGAACAGGCGCTACGTGTACTCGTAGCTAAGGTAAGAGCAGACAGCCAAAATAAGAGCAGCAAATGCCAGAAAAGCTGACAGGATGTCTTGGCGGGTGCGATTAATTCGAAGAAAAACTTCGTATGTGTGCGTATGTGTATGCGTGAGGTCCCTAAGGAACGAAACCAGCTCCGCTACCAGTGTAACAGCTCACGATGCACCTAGCAGCTTGAGGGGTTAGTCTAGAGTAACGGGCTACGTGATGTATGTTTATATGTATGTCGATATGCGTAAGATAGCAGAACAGTAAGGGGGTTACCTAGGTATGGGATGTAGAGTAGCTCGGATGGAACGTCTTCGTGGTAGGAGTAGAAGGGTTCGTTCCGAGTAGCTCGTGTCTATGTGCACAACGTGTGCGTTGTGAGAGATGAGGCAGTACATGGGTATGGTACTGTATCATGTGCGTTCGTCATGTGGCTTACATGTACGGTGTACCCGTATGCCTTGCTGGACGGCCAGAGTACCCGTGAAGGGTTCTGTACCGTTACACTGTCCCTACCCTTAGGAAGGCCCCTAGGACTGCCCTACATACCCTTAGGACCCCTAGGACTGTCCCTACATACCCTTAGGAAGGCCCCTAGGACTGTTCCTGCCCGTAAAGTAGAACCTGCTCCAAACCCCATTATCTCAGAGTTGAACTATAAGATCCAAGCACAAAACCATGAGATCCAAGAACAAAACCATACAATCAAAAACTTGGAGCGTCAGATCCATGACATGGAATATGAGACTAGAATGCAGCAACTCCATGATAAAAGGGTAAGAGAATTCTTTCCCACCTCCACATACACCAGCCACTAGAGCATACCACCTGATCTTGCTATTCGCGTGCATGAGGCAACCGTGCACCATGCACCCTCACCTGCTGATGAAATGCCATGCGCATCTGTCAACAACCATGTTCCAGCACCACACACATCACATGCTGCAGCACTCTGTGTCCCTGTTGATGACACATCTGTTCACTCTGTCCCTACACCCACCACAGCATTCTGCACTGCTCATGAAGACACATGTCCTCCTGAGCCTCACCTAAATGCTGAAGCTATCCGCTTGCAACCACCCCTAGGATTCCCAGCAAAACCCCTAGACTGGGTGTCAGTCCAAGATCTGCCATCCACATGGACGGAGTTCTGCATTGCAGCTGGTCTCACCACATCACCACCACTCCAAACCACGGCACCTGGCAAAACACATGCACCTGCAAACACACCTGCACACTCACCTGCAGCTCCTGCTGATGCTCACTTGCATGGGGGGAACCTTAGTGCATATGCAAGTACATCTAGTACACGTGATGAAGACACACCCACACTCACTGAGCACGTCACTACATATGCAAGCAAATCCACTACACGTGTTAGCGACAAAACACACACATCCACATCATTCCCCACTGAGGGCAACACATCCACATCCACATCCACATCCACATCCACATCCACATCCACATCCACATCCACATCCACGCCTCCCACTCCCACTGATGCTCTGATTGAAACCATCATCATCAACCACCCTACATCACCTCTGCATTCCATGGCATCTTCTCCCTGCCCTGGCCCCACTCCCATAATAGGACAACCAAGGCGCCACACATCCTTGTGGGCATAGGATAAATGCTAAACTTGTGAGCGATACCCTCGCTTGTGGGCATAGGATAAACGATAAACTTGTGAGGGGATGTAAACAGCTGAAGACTAAACGGGGGGTATGCACTGATCTGATAATCTCATGCTGCACTGATATAAGCATTGTATTCTGATCTGCACACTGATCTGCATAAATCGCAGTACCGCTGTTTTATGCAGATCACCATGCAATGATTACATTGACCTTCATGCGCATGCAGATCCCCAGCACTTGTGAGCGATACCCTCGCTTGCTGAATTAAATCTGCATGTCACATAAATGCCTTTGAACTGATCTGCAGCCACCCTGATAGACAGCTTCCCTGATCTGCAGCCACCATGATCTGCAGATTCCCTGATCTGCAGCCATCCTGGTCTGCACCTTTCCAGCGGCAATCATGGTTACACTCACTTCATATGCAATGTGCCAGCAATCCCTACCCACCTGGAACCTCCCTAGTAGAGTCCGATTGATTACCCCAGCAGCTCCCTAAAAGTACGCAAATGACCTGCAGTTCCCCAGCAGGCCCTTACAAGCCCTTTGGCTTCCCACCAGCTCCTAGCAACATGGCAGCCAAGCTACTGACCCTGGATGACTTCCCAGCAACTGGAATTTAAATGTGCCCCCTGACCTGATTGTCGTTATTTTTTAATAGCAATGAACACTCTAGGAATTTCAATCCTGTCCTGCCATGTACCGACACAGCAGTTTGATTGTTTTCTTGCCAGCCCTGGCACCTCCAGTGACATGCTGTTTTCAAATCTGATTTCTCAGCATGTACCTCCCCTCTGGAAGACAGTTGTATTTACTGTCAAGCCCAACTTCTTATATCTTATAAATGATACTGGAAGTACCTCATCCTATCCTTCCATTTGGACTGATAGTTATGAGCTAGCGGGGGATGTCTACCTTCAGTTATTTCTCATAATGTCACCCGTAATTTGTGGATTCATTGAGAGCTCCCCAATTATGGGGGGAATAGTATGCTGACCTTATGCATCCCAACTGCCTTCTCTGTGGGATGTATCACATTGAGTCCTATCAGTCCCCCTCGCCTCTGATTTTAGTTATCCTGATATCACTCTTGATTTGACAAGTCTTTGCAGATTTCGACTTCCCAATCAGAGGGGGAATAAGTTAGCTGACCTCAGGTATGACCGTATCCTTCCATCTTCCTCTGGTAGACTTACTATAGTTTAAGGTCTGTACCCTCCTGACAGCTCCTTAAGCTGCCAACCTAGATCAGTGATTTAGAGTTCTTAGATAAGATTACCACCTTGACTGTATGTGCCAGCCCGCCTTGCCACAGTCCAGATAATCTTACACCTGATCTCTTGACAAGCCTGACCAGTGTACAGCCACATATAGTGATTTACTGACTTCGAGACTTTCCAAGTGCTTCCTCCCCTTTAGTCTTGACCTGAATAATCTTATTGTCCAAGTTCTTGACCGAAGTAGACCAGCTCTTAGTCATTGTATTTCTTTTATATCTATATTAATTTCTTATGAGTTATGCCCCTCAGTTAACTTCAGGAATTCTTGAGCTCAAGAATACCTCAAGCTGGGGGGGATGTTATTGTCCGATATACATCGGACACTGAGTCGGGATCAGGATCTTCCTGCGGACTTCCGTCTTCTATATAGTTATCGCACTCGTTCAGCGATATGCATAACCACGATATATCGCGCACGCGCGATATATAATGTTTATTCCCGTTTTGGTCCATCGCGCCCCCAGGTGTGTTAATGTTTCCAGGTTCCCAAATGCTACACCTGGGCATCGGGCGCCACGATATGTAATGTTTCCACCTCCCCCAAAGCTACACCTGGGCATCGGGTGCCACGATTTTTAATGTTTCCAACTTCCCACATGCTACACCTGGGCATCGGGTGCCACGATTTTTAATGTTTGAACATTTCGAGGGCATCACGCGCTTTCACCAGAATTTTTAAGCGCCAGAGTGCACTGTTGGACTGTGCGCGGAATTATGATCTTGTCTCGTGAATTGTCTAGCTTGCATGCTTTGCTTTCAATTTAGCTGTTGTCGTTTGAGCATCCACCAGCCCAGGCCTTGACCGGAATCCGTGCGCCAGAGTGCACTGTTGGAGTGCGCGCGAAATTATGATGTTGTCTCGTCAATTGTCTAGCTTGCTTGCTTGCTTTGTTTGCAATCTAGCTGTCGTCGTTTGGGCATCCACCAGCCCAGGCCTTGACCCGATTATGTGCGCCAGAGTGCACTGATGATCTTGTCTCGAGAGTTGTTTAGCTTGCTTGTTTTGCTGGCTCGGTGGCTGTCTCTTTAGCTGTCGACTCCTAAGCAACCTCCATCCCTGGGCCTGTCGGGATTGTCCTGTCTTGCTTGAGTCAATGCTTCTATAATTTACTGACCCCATCCATCCCCCACCTCTCCCCCTCTCAGGCCCCCCCCCCCTTCCCCCCCTCCAACTGATCCTCCCCCTCCCCCTACTCCTCCCCCTCTCCCCCCCGTTACCTCCTCTCCCCCGCCTCGTCTGGTCATTGTCGAACTCCGTCAGATCTATGCCGACCCTGAGAAGGCTTTCTTTATGCTCATGGTTGTTCATGCTGATATCATCCCAGCCACCAAGCCCTCCCTCCCTCTCTCTCTCTCTCTCTCTCTCTCTCTCTCTCTCTCTCTCTCTCTCTCTCTCTCTCTCTCTCTCTCTCTCTCTCTCTCTCTTTCCTACCCGGGGTCGTGGGTGGTGATTTTCTGAGTCCCCAGTCTCATTTGCCTACTTGTCTTGTAATACTATATAGGTTGGACAATCCTCGCTACGTCTGGACGATTGCCCTTTCCCTCGCTCCCCTGTCCTCCCTAGGGTGCCTATGTGGCACTTTTTATTTTACTAAGGGGTGGTTCTGCTTCGCCTTCTGCTAGCTGTTTATAAGATTCTATCGCTGCTTATCAATTTGCTCATAGCGCGTGCCATTTGTGGGTTGTATATACACGCGCGGAAGTGCCATCATAGACAAACACGGTGTCCTGCGCCTGGGGGCAGGCGTATGCTCCTCTAGGGCTGCTGCACGTTGCATCCGCATATATAGATAGACCCTGGCGGACGGGGCATCACTGCCGACATCAATAGCGCCGAGCTCGTGGCAATCCAACAAGCTTTCATACACTCCGAAATACATGAAGAACTCACCATCTACTCCGACAGCTTATGCTCCTTGCAGCTTGTTAACCTGCACATTGACAATCCCAACAGGACCCGGGAAAACAAGCACCGCGACCTCATGCATGACATCGCCATCCACATTATTTTCAACATACGCAACGCTGCTGTTACCACACGCCTGCTTGAGGTCCGATCTCACTCGAATTGTAGGGAATGATGCGGCAGATACGCTCGCGAAAGAAGCGACGACATGATACAATGTAATTGGACCAGTGAAAACGGGGGAATATGCATTGGCCGTCTGTCCAGCCCCCAAAATCTATTAATTGGGACCAGTCCCCCCGGCACCGGGCCAACAATCTCACCAAGGGTATCAAGGCTAAAAACCTCCCCACCCCCCTGCACACCGGGCAGGCCAACACCACGGGCATATATTCCTCCATGTGGGAGCAAGCCACCCCCTTCCTCCTCCATCATGCTAGTAATCGCTTCATGCAATCCACCGACATCAAATGGAGGAAAACAAATACAAATCCACAAGGCAAGGTGCGTGGGGAAGCCCATGGACTAGGAAACTGGCCTACAGATACTAACGTCCCTATGGTACCAGCACCAGCCCCTCCTCTGATGATAACTGCCCTCTTTGTCGCAAAGCACAGGACGGAGCTGGCCATATTCTCGCTGGGTGCAGCCACCCTGTCTTTAAAGGGATGTATATTAACATACATAATAAGGCGGTCCAACTCATCAAAAACGCAGTATCCAGAGTACCTATGGGGGCTCTCCCCATACATGTACACGGATGCAGGTACATGTGACGCGACATCCGACATCCCCACGCACGAGAACCCCAACCACGCTCAAACCCCCTGATCTTCCCCAGGTAGGCCACATAAGATAAATACAGGCCTGATCTCCTCCTCATTGACCATGAATCCAAACCAAGAAAAGCCTACCTAGTTGAACTGGGCTACTGCTCAGACACGAACCACCACATCAAATTCCAGGAAAAGAGCGTTCAGCATAAGGAGCTCCAACGTATCCTTCAACAACAAGGATTCCTTGTCCACTACCTAGTCTTCGCCATAGGTACCACTGGTACCATACAAATCACAACTATTACCAATATTTCCACCTTAGGGATCAGTCACGAACAGGTAGACAAACTCATCTCTAAGCTGCACAGAGAATCTATCGCCTCATGTGTAACGGTACAGAACCCTTCACGGGTACTCTGGCCGTCCAGCAAGGCATACGGGTACACCGTACCCGTAAGCCACGTGACGAACGCACATGATACAGTACCATACCCATGTACTGCCTCATCGCTCTCAACGCGTACGTTGAATACATAGACATGAGCTACTCGGGACGAACCCTTCTACTCCTACCACGAAGAAGTTCTTTCCAAGCAACTCTACATCCCCTACCTAGGTAACCCCCTTACTGTTCTGCTAGCTTACGCATATCGACTTACACATAAGCATACATCACGTAGCCTGTTACACTAGACTAACCCCTCAAGCTGCTAAGTGCATCCTGAGCTGTTACACTGGTAGCGGAGCTGGTTTCGTTCCTTAGGGACCTCACGCATACACATACGCACGCATACGAAGTTTTCTTCGAATTTATCGCACCCGCCAGGACATCCTGTCTGTTTTCTGGCATTTGCTGCTCTTTTTTCCTGCTCTTCCCTGTGGCTACGAGTACACGTAGCGCCTGTTCGGTTCTCGCAGTAAACGGTCCTGTTAGGCTCGACACACCCTAGGCCGTCTGCGAACTGTCTTGCATGGGCATCTTTTCCTAGCCTGCCTTGCCCCTGTATGGCCTACGCTCTCGATTCTTGCATTCACGTCCTGTCCTTTTGGTCATAGCTTCTAACGCTCTATTCACGAGCATCGCCCTCGCGGATTGATCGATAGTGCAGCATCGGCTCCATTTTCCACCTCGGCCGTACTTGCTTAAATTAGGGTACTTCACGAGTCTGTCCTGCGGCTCTCCCTGCTTGCTGCATCATTTACACGTGCTGTCCACCTGTTATCTTGCATGCTCATTCTGCCGCGCAATTCGATTCGTCGGTGTACTTCCTTGCTTGCCCTGTGGTCCGTGCCTTCGCAGTGCTAATCTCCCTCATCGTATTCTGGACGAACGCGTCATTCACAGTTACGCTTGAGGCATTATCAGCTCGTTACGCTCGCAAAATTTACTAGTCCCTGTGGCAGGTGATATTTTGGCTTTCCTAGAGTTGCGAGTAAATCCCCCTCTCTAGCCCACCACTCATCCCTGTCCAGCCTACTGACTTGTGTCGTTGCCTGTGCAGAATGGCCTCCCACAGAATTGCAACCCCGGGCACCGACGCCGCTGCTGAGCAGCCTACGACGTCAGTGGTCGACACCAATCCTGAGAGATTGCGTCGTCCGCTACTGAGCCGGACACAGAGTTCAATGCGACTCAGGACGAGCCCGCCTCTGTCGACGCGCGGCCCTCTGTTTCAGTGGGCACGCGGCAACCTCTGGTTGCGGGCTTCACGGGTCTGGCGGCACCCTCGGGTGCGCCGATCGCGATCCCACCTCTGGGCGCTGGCGCTGGCGCTGGCGTTGCCCCTCCGACGCCGCTGCTGTGCAGCCTCCAACGTCGCTGTCGCTGTCGCGTGTCGCCTACGACGTCGCAATCCCGAGGGAATCGCGTCGTCAGACACCGACCCTGACACTGAGCTCCCGGCGACGCAGGATGGTTCTGCCTCCATCGGAGAGCGGCCTTCCGTTTGGTCGCGAGCTTGGCCGGTCTGGCTGCATCCTCGGGTGCGCCAACAGCCACGCCCGACGCCGACGCCGACGACGCAGCCCACGCATCCCCCCAATTTGAGGGAGGCATGTCGTCGCTCAAATGTCTCTCAAACGTCGCTCAAATGTCGCTCAAATCTCGTCGGCCACAGACCCCACTTAAAGCTGACGCCAGGACCTTCGGGCCTGAGTATGGCTTTCGGCCCCCACAGGACCAGGGAGCCTCCGACGTATGAGAATGATTTCTCAACGAGAGACGGGCTAATACAGCCCGATTGACTCTGGTGCAGCCGCGTGCCCTTTTCCGACAACCTCAGCACAAGTTGCTACACGTGTCGCCCAATCAGGCACAGCACTCAGAAGTGTCCGACGCGTGTCCGACGACCTGGCCATATTCCGAGCGACAGTTTCATCCACTTGACAGATTTTGCCAGGTCATGGCCCGCCGTAGCCGCGCAATTCAGGTCAGCCAGGTCTAGCCGCGCCAGGTCTAGCCGCGCCAGGTCTAGCCGCGCCAGGTCTAGCCGCGCCAGGTCTAGCTGCGCCAGGTCTAGCCGCGCCAGGTCTAGCCGCGCCAGGTCTAGCCGCGCCAGGCCGCGCCAGGCCAGCCAGTTCTAGCAGCGCCAGGTCTAGCCGCGCCAGGTCTAGCCGCGCCAGGTCATGGCCCGCCATAGCCGCGCAATTTTGCCAGGTTATAGCCCGCCTTAGCCGCGCAATTCCACGCAAATGCTCCTCAGCATTTCGCGACCCGATGGCACGCCATATCACACGACAGAGGAACCGACTGTTGTGCCGATGCAGTCACCTGCGGCAGACATCCATAATGATCACGTCCGACCGCGTGGGTTAAATACCCCGCCACGCACGGATACTCCTGACCGACCGCCTCCCCATGCTACAGAGGACCGACGACACGTTTCGGGATTCGCAAAGCGGATCTCCGAATTCACACAGAGTTGTGACTCCTTGACGAGAATAGGGTGGACAAGGGCACACGCGCAAAAGCCGCGGTGATGGGTCATGGCGTGAGACGCTGACCTCGAAGTCCGGTTCGCATAATACCCTATTTCTCAGCTGAATTTAGCGGTCCTCTAAGCATCCCCTTGGACGAATCGTGGGCCTCGAGCAACACGAATGGGGTAGGATAGTTTCGTGACGTGGGTCGAGACGCTATCAATTAACGCTCGACATATATCAGAATTATCCCCACGTGTACCATCCCACGTGTTCGACATATTTCGTATTGAAATATTTCGGAAATATTTTCGGAAACGCACGTCGCTCTTACCCAACTACACAGATGTGGCATGCGCCAGCACTCTCGCTCCCTGTAGGATTACTTCCATAAAATCAAGCCGGAGTTTCGCAAGGTCCCCGACCTGACGACCCTCAAGCGACTGAATGTCTTCGCATGGGCTTGTCCGACGCTCTCCGTGCTCTTACGCCCGCTAGAAACGGGAACGTTGTATGACACGATGGAATATTAGTTCCACTACCTGCAGTGGGGCGAGGCGAGACAGAACGCCGTCGCAAAAGGGCAATGCCTTCACGGACCAAAGCGACAGTCAGGAGAAAGGGGCAAGAATAATCAAAAATCATGTTACCCCCCCTCCGACTTCGATTCTTTCTCTTCGCCGGGCATGAACCATCGACGCTGTTGAGAGTTCAAACTCTAGTCGACACAGAGCCCCAGCTGAAGGACTGTCGGAGAGTTGAACTCTCATCCGACAACTGGCCCATGCCTTTCGGGCCACGGTAGTAGTCCCCCCCGGCTGGTCCTTTCGGGGTGACAGAACACAGGCCGAGGGGGTAGACGACGTAGCGGATAGCAACGACCGCAGACCTTCAAGCAAGTGGATCGCCAGGGTCGCAGGTCCTCAGCTTGCAAGGTGCAATCGACGTACGAAGGCAGTCTACTTCGGCCCCGATCCTAAGGAGCACATCCCCAGTGGTGGACGGAGGTACCGAACGCCGTTGTTTCCACCCGACTACATACAAGGATCAATAAAGCTATTCTCGATCTCACTGCACTTGTTTTACCGCAATCATCCAACCCTCTTCCACGATAAACCGAGCCCTACGGTGTCCGATAAATATAAAATATTTGGCACGGGTCGGAGCGACACGTTCATACCAAGGTCTTCCCTATACAGAAGGCCGACACGTGGTTGTAACCGGTAACGTTCTCCATTATAAGCAGTCGGACGAGGCACGACAAAGCACCAGAGCAATACTTGACGGGCATTACGAAACAAATGCTCTACGGCTGCGACGGGGTCCACCCGTGCAGTCGAGATGCATTTATTGGCGCATTGGGCGCCCCCTCTGATTCTTTTTTCATAGCTGATCCATGGAGTGGCCCGACAGAAATTCTGATAAGTGCTCCATCAAGGGCGCTAAAGTAATAGCGCGCATACAAACAAGTAGCCCATTGATGCGCTCGAGTAGTCGCATGCCGGCCGGCCCTATGTTAGGGATGAAACACAGGCTGATGAGGTCGAACAACCTGCGGATGCCAATACGATTACACGACAGGTCCTTCTCCCCAGACTACACAACATTTCAGTCCAACGAGGCACGGGGTCCCTGCAGACATATTCCCATCAGTCCCACAAAGTACCAGACCTCACTGTCCGCGAGCGATATAATATTTCGCACGGGACTTATTGCTGACCTCCGACCAAAATATTTGCGGTCGGAAACTGGGTGCATTGTTCGATTTGATGGTCGACGTATTCCGCTATCTGCAGCTGGACATGTCCCGACATACGCAGCAGCAACGACGGGCAACAGAGCGGGGGCTACACGTACACAGGTCAACGAATCGATCCTAGAGATCGGCAGACACTAGGTACCCTTCTTTCGACATGGCCATTTATGCTTCGCTGGCGTTACGATCTATAGACAAGACCGACAATCGGATTCTCGTCCGACAAAAAGCCTAAAGTTGGACGCACGCCACGAGTAGCCCTTTGATGCGCTCGAGTAGTCGCATTCTGGCTGGCCCCTTCGGGGAGCTAAACAGGCCGAATAGGTCGAGAGGACCCCGTCGTACGCAGCAGATCGCAGACCTGCAAGCAAAGTAGATCGCCAGGGTCGCAGGTCCTTAGCTTGCAAGGTGCTGATCACGCTCTCAACGACGCAACCAAGGCAGTATACTTTGGCCCCGCACCTGAGGAGGGCATCCCCAGTCCGGTTGAACCCCGTCAATTACAAAACTGGTGGTCGGAGGCATTGGATCCCAAAGTTCGCGAAAAACAAATCGCTGCCAGACGGTCAACGAAGTGCATCCGTCACAATCACGCACAACGACATACAAACACTTTCCCCGTGCTCACTACGCGAGCCAATCGGGTATACGAAGTCAACTCCGCGACAGCCCCCGATATGCTTTTTAACGCCCGATCTGGCGCGAAACAATTGCTGACATTGGCGGATTCGGGCGCGACGGGTTGCCTTATGGAAAGGCAAACGGCTGATGATCTCGGTTTGCAAATCTACCCTTGGGAAAACGAACGCGACGGATTCACTTGCGCTAACGACGGGATTATCAAAATCCGCGGGACGGCCACGCTCCCTATCCACATTCAACGATATGTTGGCAAAGCGTTTGTCCATGTCGTCGACAAACTTCTTGGAGGATTATATTTAATCCTCGGATCCGACTGGATGCGCGACAAAAGCGCCGTCCTCGATTACGATCGCATGACCATGTCGCTCAAACGGTACGGCTGCTGTATAACCCCTATTAAGAGGCAGCGGGACAAAACGGCTCATTCCTTCTTCACCATAGCGCTATCGGGCAAGTCAACTGATGACCCGGTCATTACGGGTCGCAAAGCAGCAAAGCTTTTGAAGGCTGGCGCTAACCACGTCATGGTCAACGTCCGCGAACCGCGGGCGGAGTTACCGGCGTCAAATGTCACTGCCGATGAAAGGGCGAAATTGCTCACGAAGTTATTGCCGTCCGACGGACCGTTACCTGGTCCGCCAGTGGCTAGCATGGATTTCGAAAATTGGATCCACGACAACATCCTTGACCACGACGATAAAACGCTCATCTCGGCCAGCGATCTGCGCGCCCTCCTATGGAAATATCGCAAGGTCTTCAACAATTTGCTGATGGGGACTCCTAACCATCGCGTCATACCTCACGTCATCAAAACGCCAGACAATGCATACGCCCCGTATCGCAGGAATCGTCGCATGAGTCCAGCCGAGACATTGCTATGTGAAGAATACGTCTCCGACCTTTTACAACAAGGCTTCATCGCCCCGAGCTCGTCCCCGTACGGAGCGCCGATTATGATCATAGCGAAACAGGATACCGTGTTGTTTGCAATTGGCGAGCACTCAACAACATTACGATTAAAAAAATAGGTATCCCCTTCCCCGTATTGACAAGACCATTGACCGTCTAGGTGGAGCTAACTTGTTTAGTTCCCTAGACCTCACGTCTGGTTATTACCAAATACGTATATCTGACGAGGACGCGCAAAAGACTGCGTTCACTACCCCGATGGGTCAGTTCGAATTTAAAGTCCTTGGGATGGGGTTGGCGAACGCGCTGGCCACGTTCCAAGCAGTCATGAACCAGATATTCGCGCCCTACTTGCACAAATTCGTCGTGGTCTACTTGGACGATATCTTGGTTTACGGACGCACTCCGGCGGAACACTTGGCCAACTTGGCCACGGTCCTCCGGGTCCTCCAGGACAACGAATTCTACGCGAAGCTCTCCAAATGTTCATTCAACAAAACTGAGGTTCAATTCCTCGGTCATTACATTGGACGCGACGGAATTAAAGTTGATCCGAAAAAGGTTAGCACAGTCCGCGACTGGCCTACTCCAAAGACGGCGAAACAGATCGGCTCATTCCTCGGTTTGTGCAATTACTTTCGCAAGTTTATCCAAGGATATTCATCCCTCGCCGCCCCTCTTCAGACCTTGTCTAACATCAAGGGTGAGCTTGGCCCCTTGTTCAAAGATGAACATCTCGTAGCATTCGAAGGCCTCAAAGAAGCCTTCTTTCCCCCCCAGTCCTCGCACTTCCGGATTTTAGCAAACCTTTCGAAGTCATTACTGACGCATCCTTACTTGGTACAGGCGCAGTGCTCTTACAAGATAAACACCCCATCGCCTTCGCCAGCAAAAAGTATATCCCAGCGGAGCTGAACTATACAACGACTGAACAAGAAATGCTAGCGATCGTCCACGCGTTGACAGAATGGCGGTGCTACCTAGAAGGCTCCCTCATGACGTTGGTCACCGACCACAATCCGCTCACTTACTTCGATACCAAAGCGGTCCTTTCGCGACGCATGGGTCGCTGGCAGGAGGACCTTGCGCCCTTTAGCTATACTTGGGAGTATCGCGCTGGTCGCAATAATATGGCTGACCCGGACAGTCGCAACCCCAACCTCTCCGCCCCCGCTGACGTCGCGGTCGCGCACCAGCTGTTGGTGTTCTCTCTCTTGGTCAGCGACTGCCGTCCTCGATCCAAGAAACAACGCCCTGTGGCGGTCGGTCCAACAGTCGTTGATATCCTACCCCACCCTCCAACGGTCCTGCCCGCACCTTCGGTGCCAGTCAAGGAAACGCGTCGACGCATACGCCCGATGCCCTTGGCGTCGCCTCCCTCGTCTTTCTCCATCATGGATCGGAATTTGGCTGGGTACAAAACGGACTCAAACTTCGCCGGGCTGCAAACGCCTCCGTGATAAATTTTCCAGAAACGGGTATTGGTTCGAGAAAAACAAGTGCGGCCGCGAATTTTTATGCGTCCCCCTTGACGCAGCACTTCGCCTGGATATTATCCGCGAAGCTCACATTCAGGTTTACATGGGCCATTGTGGTCGCACCAAAACGTTGGAACTGGTCACACGCACTTTTACTTGGGCCAAAGTCACGGCAGTTGGACTGCCTTCGTCCAACAGGGCCATAAGTGCCAAACGAACAAACCCGGAAACGCAAAGCCGAACGGTACCATGGTTCCCGTGGAAATTCCAAACAAGTTCTGGGAGTGCGTCTCCACTGACCTTATTACGGCGCTTCCACCAACATCGTCGGGCAATGATGCCACCGCTGTGTTCGTCGACAAGCTGTCCAAGATGGTTCATGTCGAACCTTGTCATACGACGATTAACGCAGAGGAATTCGCTTCCCTAGTCCTCAATCGTGTCATCCGATATCATGGTATCCCGAAGAAGCTCCTCAGTGATCGCGACGCGCGATTCACAGGTCATTTCGGCGTGGCTCTCCATCGTTTGATGGGCACGCGACAAGCGTTTTCGACAGCGTTCCATCCACAAACTGACGGTCAGACCGAACGCATGAACCGAGTCATCGAGGACATGATTCGCCACTACGTGGGGCCATACCATGACGATTGGGATAAATCTTTGGCATTGGTGGAGTTTGCGATCAACAATTCCTACCAAGAGTCCATTCAGAACACCCCCTTTCGGGCGTACCTTGGCTACGACCCTACGACGCCTCTCAAGGCGGAAGTCGAATCGAAATGTCCGGCTGCCAACAATTGGTGGGCTGATCACATTGAACGTCAGTATCAATGCAAGGCATGCATGCAAGCCGCTCAAGATCGGCAGAAAGCCCATTACGATAAACGACGAACGGAGGTTTTCTTCAACCTTGGTGATAAAGTTCTCTTGTCCACCCGCAATATGAAGTTCAAAGCAACGGGTAAACCAAAATTTACACCTCGTTTTGTTGGTCCTTATACGATTACTGAATGCATTGGTCCACGCGACGAGCAGACTGGAGTCGTCCGGCAAGTCACGGCGTGCCGCTTAGCCTTGCCTAAGATGATGCCCATCCACCCCGTGTTTCACGTGGGTTTGATCAAGCATTGGCGCTCTGATGGCGTTGTCCATGTTGGACAACCGCTTGAGTTCGACTCCGACGGCGCTCCAATTTGGAATATCCAATGCATCATGCGCGAAAAGTCGCGTGTCATCGGCACATCCAGCAAACGACGTCTCGAATATATACTTGGTCCGATGGCAAGACTTCGGTATTGAGCAAGACACTTGGGGACTCGCCAAGGCGGTCAAGAAAAGTGCCCCTCACGTCGTCGATGCATGGCAATCACGTGTTACGCCCGTTATGTCCCGACGTACGTCGAAAAAAACGGGCCCATCACCAACCATCGCACTCGACGCATACGACACGGCGGTCAGATTGCTTTATTTATAAAGCTATCTTTCTCGGAGTACTCAAAAGGGATGTTAAATAGTTCTCTCCGAAACCAACTTGTTTCATCAAGTATATTTTGAGCACGGCACATACGACGACGACTGGTATTCTCATCCCAACTCTATTACGATCAGATGCGGGGTCCGCATCTCTTCTTGAGGGGGGGGAGTGTAACGGTACAGAACCCTTCACGGGTACTCTGGCCGTCCAGCAAGGCATACGGGTACCCCGTACCCGTAAGCCACGTGACGAACGCACATGATACAGTACCATACCCATGTACTGCCTCATCGCTCTCAACGCGTACGTTGAATACATAGACATGAGCTACTCGGGACGAACCCTTCTACTCCTACCACGAAGAAGTTCTTTCCAAGCAACTCTACATCCCCTACCTAGGTAACCCCCTTACTGTTCTGCTAGCTTACGCATATCGACTTACACATAAACATACATCACGTAGCCTGTTACACTAGACTAACCCCTCAAGCTGCTAAGTGCATCCTGAGCTGTTACATCCTGTGCCAGCATTCTTAGCTTGCCACACGTCGCATGAAGGAGTCCTCACCGCCTGGAGGGTAACACGTACTATAATATGTCTGCCACGGTGACTTTCCCCAGCTGTGGCGTACGGGAGGGTCCCCTTAATGCTACGCCCCTCCAGGCGTTATCTTTTTTCGTTTTCGTTTGCTACAATTGGTTTTGGAGACGTTTCCCGTGTTATTCTAATGAGGGGGGTGACTGTTGTAACGGTACAGAACCCTTCACGGGTACTCTGGCCGTCCAGCAAGGCATACGGGTACCCCGTACCCGTAAGCCACGTGACGAACGCACATGATACAGTACCATACCTACGTACTGCCTCATCTCTCACAACGCACACGTTGCGCACATAGACACGAGCTACTCGGAACGAACCCTTCTACTTCTACCACGAAGACGTTCGCTCCCTGACTCTCTACATCCCCTACTAAGGTAACCCTCTACTTGTTCTGCTAGTTCACCCATATCAACATACACTTAAACACACATCACGCCTCGCGTTCCCTAGTATAACCCCCAAGCTGCTAAGGAGCATCCTGAGCTGTTACACTGGTAGCGGAGCTGGTTTCGTTCCTTAGGGACCTCACGCATACACATACGCACGCATACGCATTTTTCTTCGAATTAATCGCACCCGCCAGGACATCCTTTCAACTATTCTGGCATTTGCTGCTCGTTTTTCCTTCTCTTCCCTGTGGCTACGAATACACGTAGCGCCTGTTCGGTTCTCGCAGTGAACGGTCCTGTTAGGCTCGACACGCCCTAGGCCGCCTGCGACCTGTCTTGCATGGGCATCTTTTCCTAGCCTGCCCTGCCCCTGTCTGGCCTACGTTCTCGATTCTTGCATTCACGTCCTGTCCTTTTGGTCATAGCTTCTAACGCTCTATTCCCGAGCATCTCCCTCGCGGATTGATCAATAGGGCAGCATCGGCTCCATTGGCCACCTCGGCCGTACTTGCTTTAATTAGGGTACTTCGCGAGCCTGTCCTGCAGCTCTCCCTGGTTGCTGCATCAATTATTCGTGCTGTCCACCTGCTATCTTGCTCATTCTCTTGCTCATTCTGTCGCGCACTTCGAGTCGTCGGTGTACTTCCTTGCTTGCCTGTGGTCCGTGCCTTCGCAGTGCTAATATCCCTCATAGTATTCTTGACGAACGCGTCATTCACAGTTACGTTTGAGGCAATATCAGCTCGTTACGCTCGCAAATTTTACTAGTCCCTGTGGCAGGTGATATTTTGGCATCTTAGAGTTGCGAGTAATACCCCCTCTCTAGCCCACCACTCATCCCTGTCCAGCCTACTGACTTGTGCTGTTGCCTGTGCAGAATGGCCTCCCACAAAACAAACCTGGGTACCGACGCCACTGCTGAGCAGCCTACGATTTCAGTGTTAGACACCAATCCGGAAGGGATTGCGTCGTCTGACACTGAGCCCGACACTGAGCTCTGTGCGACGCAGGACGAGTCCGCCTCTGCCGACGCGCGGCCCTCTGTGTCAGTGGGTACGTTGCAGCCTCTGGTTGCCGGCTTCAATGGTTTGGCGGCATCCTCGGGTACGCCGACCGCTGCCGCGCCTTTGAGCGCTGGCATTGCCCCGACGACAACGACGACGACAACGCCGATGGCTGGACCTTGCCTCAAGGTGGCCAGCGCTACCTATCGCGCTAGCGCTGAGCGCAAGCGGCGTGAACACATGCCTGATCACCTTATCGCTGTGTAATAGATTGGACATCTCCGCGCGCAGCTTGATCAGGCCGCCATCGCTAACTCGGCCTTGACCGACCAGTTTACGTCTGCTGTCTCCGCTAAGGACGAGGACATCGCCGATCTGGTGCGCCGCCTCGCCGCCTCAAGCGCGGCTACCGAGGCCGCATTGGCCAATGCGTGCGATCCTGCTGAGCGCCAAGAGCTGGTTAACAGCCACTACGCCCTTGGCAGGGATCTGGGCAAGAGTCGCCAGGAAGTGAGCGACCTCCAGGCCGCTTACAATCTGGCTGCGGCGAACTCCACGTCCGCCATGGATGCGATGCGCACGGCGCTCGAGGCTAACGAGCGAGACCTGACTCGATCTCAAACAGGTGAGCACGGTCTTACGCCTGATAGGTATAGAACCAACATGCCTTTCACGGTTTGCAATCCATTTGCTCATATTGAGGATATACCTTCCCGCTCAGATGGTCCTCGCGCTGTTTTGCCTGTCAATCGCACACTGTTCCCCCCCCTACCGGCGGCATTGACTAACGCCCAACATTCCCCCCCCCCTTGCAGAGCTCGCCCCCCTTCGTGCAGAGAACGCGCGCCTGGCTGAGGTCGTTGCGCAGCTCACACGGGAGAACATCGACTTCGGCAAGCGCCCAGTCGCCGCTCCCGCTGCTCCCTCTGCTCCCGCCCTCACGCAAGCAGATGTCTCGGCCATCGTCGCAGCGCATCTCGCTGCTTTGACTCGCAACGAGACTGGTGGCGAGCCAATGGACACTGAGAATGACCCCCGCGGATCTACCAGCGACGCCCTCTTCGTCGGGACTGGGAACGGCAGGACTGTCGGGCGCAAGCATGCGCTGCCTCAGTCCGCCCGCCAGGATGACATCGCCCCTCTGGACCCCATCTCTGCGCGCAAGCAGGCGCTGATGCGCGGCCGCCAGGCTAAGGCAACGCCATCGTACGCCAAGGCGGCGAAGATAGATGGTCTGCTCTACTACCACTCAGCGGACCACCCTATCGCGCCCTATGCCGACGCGAAGTTGGCGGCTCATCTTACCGAGTACGCTGACGGGCTCCTCCTGGATTGCGAGCCCGAGGACATTGTGAATTCGCTGCAAGCGATCGACGATGTCCGAGATCATATGACCCGGTTGTTCACTGCCGCCAAGATGCGGAAACAGAACTGGATGCTCGCCATGCCTTTGAACATCAAGGACATCGCCAGCAAGGACGCCGCCCTCAAAGGCACTAAGCTGCTTCCCCACTACCCGGCGGCGGAAGCCAATGACGACAAACTGGACGAGAAATTGCCTCGTGCACCTGACACGCAGGTGCGGGATGTTGGTAATTCTGGGTTGTTAAATTTGATAGCTATCGCTCAGGTCGCCCCGACGTTCACTCCTGAACCGTTTCAAATCCCCGCCGACTATGCACCCTCGGGTCCTCTCACGGGCAAAATGCAACGAGGTTCGATCCCGCGGGGTAGCGCTTGCCCTTCCCTGCCGACGGTATCGCTAGGCGCGCCAGTACTCCCCGACAACCCCATTTCGGTCTCCGACTACGTCTCGGACGAGGACATTTCCAATCCCCCAGGATCGCCTCGCCAGGCGCCGCCTGTGAGACTGACCTCGGATCGCGCTCCTCGTGCTCCTCGGTCCGAGCCCCCACCGTCGCCCGCTAGGCCTTCGACGGAGCCCCCGGCCCCTGTTCGACCTCGTGCGAAGCGCGCGGCGGCGCCGCCGACGGATACCCCTTCGCCGACGCGACAAGCTCGCGCGGCCTCGCCCCTGCCTCCAGACGCCCCACCAGGTGAACCGGGTGGACCCGGATCGCTCCCACCGCTCGCCCCTCATTCCGCTGATCGCGCCCCTCGTCACGGTGATCGCGACAATGGGTTTGCAAAGCGGGTTACTGAAATGAGAAAGGAATTACGTCTCATTGATCACAAACTGTCGGACAAGTGCTCTAGGGCTAAGTTGCGCCGATGGGTCTACAATGTCGTCACGATCCTCGAGCTCCAGTTTTCCGACGGTTACCTTGGGCCGTTCGAGCGCATTGTTCCCCACCTGTCGGGCGCATTCACTGGCCAACTCCGCACCACTTTCGACGAAGCGTGGGTGGGCAGCGAGTTAGACGGGTTGGATTTCATGGGCATCGTGACGTGGGCTGAATCGCTCCTCATGCCCGAACTATTAACGGAATCACACGTTGCTCTCACCAGACTACACGAAGGTGGCTTGCGCCAAGATACTCGAGCCTTGCAGAATTATTACCACGCCATCAAGTCGGAATTTCGCAAAGTCCCTGATCTCAGCGATCGCGAGAAGTTAAACTTCTTTCGCACTGGCCTCTCCGATGATCTCCGCGCCGGAGCACACTCTAGGCGCGAGTCGGGCACGCTATTCGAAACGACGGAGGACTTGTTCCACTATCTGCAATTGGACGAGGCGAGGAAAGTTGTCGCGGCGCGTGGCAAATCCGTGACGGACAAGCACGATCGCCATCAGAGGGGAGGTTACGCTAATCAAAAGTCGAGGTATCCATTCAAGAAGCCCGCGGATACTGAATACCCGGGTAAGGACCTTACATTCAATCGCGTAAATTTTACCACATCCCCCCCCTCCGATTCTGACACTGATTCTTTCTCTTCGCAGGGCGTAAGGACCACCGACGACGGCGGGGAGATGAACTCTCGCCCAGCCAAGAGCCCCAAACTGGCGGCCAACGGTAGTCGCAACCCGGCCTCTGGCCGTGGAGGTGGAGGACGTAGTGCGACGCAACCTACGCACACAGCCAAGCTGGGTGGATCGCCAAGGTTGCAGGTCCTCAGTTTGCAAGGTGCTGATCGCACGCTCGGGAGAGGCTCTATTAGCCGCGGCGCGGGCCGAGGTGGTCGAGGAGGATACGGACAGGGTGCGGGGCGGGGCCGGTCACAGCCCGTCGGGCTACGAGCCCCCGACTTTTTGGGTCAAGACCCTCAGAATGCTATGCACATGAACAACTCGGTCAGCGTTGGGCAAACCATCTGGCTTCAGAACGGAGCCCGCTGCTTCTTCTGTTTCCGCTGGATGAAGACGTGTGCGCAGTCGCTTAATGCTGACCGCCGCTGCCGCACACGGGACTTGCCCAACTGGCCTGCCCTCAATGAGATGACATGTCCCGACTGGGCCCTTGACGGCAACGGTCCCATCCCGATTTGGGAATAGGAATCGGCCGGTCAGGTATTGACGAGCCTGGATCGTGTAATTGGCGACGATAAAGTAGTAGTAGTCGAGCCTCTTGAGCTCTTGTTGCAAGTTCAAGAGGAACTATTTTCTAACTTGGGCTTAATCCCATCTATTGATGTAACTTCTACTAATGCCTTTTCGTCCCCTTGTCTCTTGAAGTTCTCTACGGAGTTTGGCATGCGAGTCTCCATCGCAAACGAGTTCATATACGCGCACCCAATTCCGGAAGACGTCGTGTCGGTGTTGGAACACTATTGGGAATGCAAAAACGATGCACCCTTCGACACATCGGGTATGTTCATCCTCCCAAAAAATGCAAGTAACGATAAACATGTCTCCAGTCTCCTCCAAGGTATGGAGTTATTTAAGGAGTATCAATCGTGCGACCACCATATGAAACCCCGCCCCAAGGGGTCACCTTCGAATAAGGTCGCCATCCAAGTATGGTATGACCCTACCCATTCCGAGCGAGCCGTCCAAATCAAAAAGGATTGGCACGCGATCTACGACGCAACCAAGGCAGTATACTTTGGCCCCGCACCAGAGGAGGGCATCCCCAGTCCGGTTGAAACCCGTCGAAAAAAACACTGGTGGTCGGAGGCATTGGATCCCAAAGTTCACGAAAAACAAATCGCTGCCAGACGGTCAACGAAGTGCATCCGTCGCAATCACGCACAACGAAATACGAACACTTTCCCCGTGCTCACTACGCGAGCCAATCGGGTATACGAAGTCAACACCGCAACTGCCCCCGATATGCTTTTCAACGCCCGATCTGGCGCGAAGCAATTGCTCACATTGGCAGACTGGCGCAACGGGTTGCCTTATGGAAAAGCAAACGGCTGAGGATCTCGGTTTGCACATCCGCCCTTGGGAAAACGAACGCGACGGATTCACTTGCGCTAACGACGGGATTATCAAAATCCGCGGGACGGCCACGCTCCCTGTCCACATACAACGGTATGTTGGCAACGTGTTTGTCCATGTCGTTGACAAACTTCCTGGAGGATTAGACCTAATCCTCGGATCCGACTGGATGCGCGATGAAAGGGCCGTCCTCGACTACGATCGCATGACCATTTCGCTCAAACGGTACGGCTGCTGTATAACACCTATTAACAGGCAGCGGGACGAAACGGCTCATTCCTTCTTCACCATGGCGCTATCGGGCAAGTCAACTGATGACCCAGTCATTACGGGTCGCAAAGTGGCAAAGCTTTTGAAGGCAGGCGCTAACCACGTCATGGTCAACGTCCGCGAATCGCGGGCGGAGTTACCGGCGTCAAATGTCACTGCCGATGAAAGGGCGAAATTGCTCACGAAAATATTGCCGTCCGACGGACCGTTACCTGGTCCGCCAGTGGCTAGCATGGATTTTGAAAATTGGATCCACGATAACATCCTTGACCACAACGATAAAACGCTAATCTCGGCCAGCGATCTGCGCACCCTCCTATGGAAATATCGCAAGGTCTTCAACAATTTGCCGATGGGGACACCTAACCATCGCGTCATACCTCACGTCATCAAAACGCAAGAAAATGCGTACGCCCCGTATCGCAGGAATCGTCGCATGAGTCCAACCGAGACATTGCTATGTGAAGAATACGTCTCCAACCTTTTAAAACAAGGCTTCATCGCCCCGAGCTCGTCCCCGTACGGAGCGCCGATTATGATCATAGCGAAACCAGGCGGAACGGGATACCGTGTTGTTTGCGATTGGCGAGCACTCAACAACATTACGATTAAAAATAGGTATCCCCTTCCCCGTATTGACGAGACCATTGACCGTCTAGGTGGAGCTACTTTGTTTAGTTCCCTAGACCTCACGTCTGGTTA
This sequence comes from Chlamydomonas sp. ICE-L, assembly GCA_013435795.1. Taxonomy (NCBI): domain Eukaryota; kingdom Viridiplantae; phylum Chlorophyta; class Chlorophyceae; order Chlamydomonadales; family Chlamydomonadaceae; genus Chlamydomonas; species Chlamydomonas sp. ICE-L. The sequence continues at coordinate 1,049,487 of JACBWV010000506.1, forward strand.
TTACCAAATACGTATATCTGACGAGGACGCGCCGAAGACTGCGTTCACTACCCCGATGGGTCAGTTCGAATTTAAAGTCCTTGGGATGGGGTTGGCAAACGCGCCGGCCACGTTCCAAGCAGTCATGAACCAGATATTCGCGCCCTACTTGCACAAGTTCGTTGTGGTATACTTGGACGATATCTTGGTTTACGGACTTGGCCACGGTCCTCCAAGTCCTCCAGGACAACTTGGCCACGGTCCTCCAAGTCCTCCAGGACAACGAATTCTACGCGAAGCTCTCCAAATGTTCATTCAACAAGACAGAGGTTAAATTCCTTGGTCATTACATTGGACGCGACGGAATTAAAGTTGATCCAAAAAAAGTTAGCACAGTCTGCGACTGGCCTACTCCAAAGACGGCGAAACAAATCGGCTCATTCCTCGGTTAGTGCAATTACTTTCGCAAGTTTATTCAAGGATATTCATCCCTCACCGCCCCTCTGCAGACCTTGTCTAAGATCAAGGGTGAGCTTGGCCCCTTGTTCAAAAATGAACATCTCGTAGCATTCGAAGGCCTCAAAGAAGCCTTGCTTTCCGCCCCAGTGCTCGCGCTTCCGGATTTTAGCAAACCGTTCGAAGTCATTACTGACGCATCCTTACTTGGTACAGGCGCGGTGCTCTTACAAGATAAACACCCCATCGCCTTCGCCAGCAAAAATTATATCCCAGCGGAGCGGAACTATACAACGACTGAACAAGAAATGCTAGCGATCGTCCACGCGTTGACCGAATGGCGGTGCTATCTCGAAGGCTCCCACATGACGTTGGTCACCGACCATAATCCGCTCACTTACTTCGATACCAAAGCGGTCCTTTCACGACGCATGGGTCGATGGCAAGAGGACCTCGCGCCCTTTAGCTATACTTGGGAGTATCGCGCTGGTCGCAATAATATGGCTGACCCTGTTAGTCGCAACCCCAACCTCTCCGCCCCCGCCGACGTCGCGGTAGCGCACCAGCTGTTGGTGTTCTCTCTCTTGGTCAGCGAATGTCGTCCTCGATCAAGGAAACCTCGCCCTGTTGCGGTCGGTCCCACAGTCATTGAGGTCCCACCCCGCCCTCCTACGGTCATGCCCGCGCCTTCGGTGCCGGTCAAAGAAACGCGACGACGCAGACGCCCGATGCCCTTGGCGTCGACTCCCTCCTCTCTCTCCATCATGGATCGAATTTTGGCTGGTTACAAAACGGACTTAAACTTCACGCCAGGCTGCAAGCACCTCCGTGATAAATTTTCCAGAAACGGGTACTGGTTCAAGAAAAACAAGTACGGCCGCGAATTTTTATGCGTCCCTCTTGACGCGGCTCTTCTCCTGGATATTATCCGCGAAGCTCACGATCCGGTTTACATGATTGGGCCATTGCGGTCGCACCAAAACGTTGGAACTAGTCACGCGCACGTTTACTTGGGCCAAAGTTACGGCTGATGTGACTGCCTTCGTCCAACAGTGCCATAAGTGCCTGACGAACAAACCCTGAAACGCAAAGCCGAACGGTACCATGGTGCCCGTGGAAATTCCTGACAAATTCTGGGAGTGCGTCTCCACAGACCTTATTACGGCGCTTCCACCAACATCGTCGGGCCATGACGCCATCGCTGTGTCCGTCGACAAACTGTCCAAAATGGTTCATGTCGAACCTTGTCACACGACGATTAACGCAGAGGAATTCGCTTCCCTATACCTCAATCGGGTCATCCGATATCATGGTATCCCGAAGAAGCTCCTCAGTGATCGCTACGCGCGATTCACAGGTCATTTCGGCGTTGCTCTCCATTGACTAATGGGCACGCGACAAGCGTTTTCGACTGCGTTCCATCCACAGACTGACGGTCAGACAGAACGCATGAACCGCGTCATTGAGGACATGATTCGCCACTACGTGGGACCATACCATGACGATTGGGATAAGTCTTTGGCATTGGTGGAGTTCGCTATCAACAATTCCTACCAAGAGTCCATTCAGAACACACCCTTTCGGGCGTACCTTGGCTACGACCCTACGACGCCTCTCAAGGCGGAAGTCGAATCGAAATGTCCGGCTGCCAACAATTGGTGGGCTGATCACATTGAACGCCAAGATCAATGCAAAGCATGCATGCAAGCCGCTCAAGATCGGCAGAAGGCCCATTACGATAAACGACGAACGGAGGTTTTCTTCAACCTTGGTGATAAAGTTCTCTTGTCCACCCGCAATATGAAGTTCAAAGAAACTGGTAAACCAAAATTTACACCTCGTTTTGTTGGTCCCTACACGCTTACAGAATGCATTGGTCCGCGCGACGAGCAGACTGGAGTCGTCCGGCAGGTCACGGCGTGCCGCTTAGCCTTGCCTAAGATGATGCGCATCCACCCCGTGTTTCACGTGGGTTTGATCAAGCATTGGCGCTCTGGTGGCGTTGTCCATGTTGGACAACCGCTTGAGTTCGACTCCGATGGCGCTCCGATTTGGAACATCCAATGCATCATGCGTGAAAAGTCGCGTGTAATCGGCACATCCAGCAAACGACGTCTCGAATACTTGGTCCGATGGCAAGACTTCGGTATTGAACAAGACACTTGGGAACTCGCCAAGGCGGTCAAGAAAAGTGCCCCTCACGTCGTCGATGCATGGCAATCACGTGTTACGCCCGTTGTATCCCGACGTACGTCGAAAAAACGGGCCCATCACCCACACATCGCACTCGACGCATACGACACGGCGGTTAGATTGCTTTATTTATAAAGTTGTCTTTCTCGGAGTACTCAAAAGGGATGTTAAATGGTTCTCTCCGAAACCAACTTGTTTCATCAAGTATATTTTGAGCACGGCACATACGACGACGACTGGTATTCTCATCCCAACTCTATTACGATCAGATGCGGGGTCCAAATCTCTTCTGGAGGGGGGGGAGTGTAACGGTACAGAACCCTTCACGGGTACTCTGGCCGTCCAGCAAGGCATACGGGTACCCCGTACCCGTAAGCCACGTGACAAACGCACATGATATTGCAGTTACCCGAAGTATGCCCGATGGCTGGAAGGTGCATCCAACTTCCCATGTGTCTTTGTAACAGCCTGAAGTGGACGTGGACTGTTTACCACAGACTCACTGAGTGCTTTGCGTCTGAGCTGAGATTAAATCTCGGCTGCCCCCATGCCCTCCTCTCACCTACCTGCACTCTTTTGATTGGGCATGGACTGGCATCTCCCGCCGGCCTAAGGTTGCCTACTCGTTCGTTCCGGGTAGTAGGAACTCCTCCAATCACGTATCGAATCTTGAGTCCAGGGCTAGGGAGGCGAAAATCGCCGTGGGGACAAAATGGTTTCTGCATTGACAAATGAGAGTGTACCAAGCTGGCTTTGAAGGTGATTCTGGCTTTGAAGGTGAAGGTGACTCTGGCTTGATAGACCATCTGTCCTTGCTTTCTATGCTCTATGCTGTATGCCGTATGTACGTACGATGCTGCAGTCCATGGGTAGCCAAATAGGCTGAAGTGGCTTTCCCGACCATGCTATCAGAAAGGGGGCTAAAACGGGGGGGCAACGATTAATACCTGCGGACAGCGAGCAAAAATGCGTCATCGGGGAATCGAACCCCGCTCTTCTGCTTGGAAGGCAGAAATAATAACCACTATACGAATGACACTAATGATGAGATCCCAAAGCGAGAATCATACCACTAGACCAAACTCCCGGATAACCGGGGAGTTGCGGGAATTGAAACCACGACCTCTTGCAATCATGTGATTCCAATTTTGCGACATTGTAATTATAACAAACAGGAAAACTATATAAATAAATAATAAGAAGGTACAAACAAAAGTACATCAGATTAAGGTGCTCATAGCTCGTGCCCTTGTTTGTATTCAGATTTTTTACGGATCTCATCTCTTGCTTGAGTTGGGCTTGGTGCTCTGTAGTGCCTACCTTGGCATCCCTCCCCTTTCCACTCTCATTTCCGCTTTCTCTTCCTTTCCTTTCTTTGACTGGTATAATCCTAGTTTGTTCCTGGTTTGTGGGGGAGCCTCAAAAACACTCATGCTTCCTGTTATAAACTGCGATTGCAGGCAGGCTGTGCTGCTATCATGGATAGTCAATGTTTTGCCTAGTTTATGTGACGAACCCTCTCTCTCTCTCTCTCTCTCTCTCTCTCTCTCTCTCTCTCTCTCTCTCTCTCTCTCTCTCTCTCTCTCTCTCTCTCTCTCTCTCTCTCTCTCTCTCTCTTTCCTACCCGGGGTCGTGGGTGGTGATTTTCTGAGTCCCCAGTCTCATTTGCCTACTTGTCTTGTAATACTATATAGGTTGGACAATCCTCGCTACGTCTGGACGATTGCCCTTTCCCTCGCTCCCCTTTCCTCCCTAGGGTGCCTATGTGGCACTTTTTATTTTACTAAGGGGTGGTTCTGCTTCTCCTTCTGCTAGCTGTTTATAAGATTCTATCGCTGCTTATCAATTTGCTCATAGCGCGTGCCTTTTGTGGGTTGTATATACACGCGTGGAAGTGCCATCACAGACAAACACGGTGTCCTGCGCCTGGGGGCAGGCGTATGCTCCTCTAGGGCTGCTGCACGTTGCCTCCGCATATATAGATAGACCCTGGCGGACGGGGCATCACTGCCGACATCAATAGCGCCGAGCTCGTGGCAATCCAACAAGCTTTCATACACTCCGAAATACATGAAGAACTCACCATCTACTCCGACAGCTTATGCTCCTTGCAGCTTGTTAACCTGCACATTGACAATCCCAACAGGACCCGGGAAAACAAGCACCGCGACCTCATGGATGACATCGCCATCCACATTATTTTCAACATACGCAACGCTGCTGTTACCACACGCCTGCTTGAGGTCCGATCTCACTCAGGAATTGTAGGGAATGATGCGGCAGATACGCTCGCGAAAGAAGCGACGGCATGATACAATGTAATTGGACCAGTGAAAACGGGGGAATATGCATTGGCCGTCTGTCCAGCCCCCAAAATCTATCAATTGGGACCAGTCCCCCCGGCACCGGGCCAACAATCTCACCAAGGGTATCAAGGCTAATAACCTCCCCACCCCCCTGCACACCGGGCAGGCCAACACCACGGGCATATATTCCTCCATGTGGGAGCAAGCCACCCCCTTCCTCCTCCATCATGCTAGTAATCGCTTCATGCAATCCACCGACATATGCATCAAATGGAGGAAAACAAATACAAATCCACAAGGCAAGGTGCGTGGGGAAGCCCATGGACTAGGAAACTGGCCTACAGATACAAACGTCCCTATGGTACCAGCACCAGCCCCTCCTCTGATGATAACTGCCCTCTTTGTCGCAAAGCACAGGACGGAGCTGGCCATATTCTCGCTGGGTGCAGCCACCCTGTCTTTAAAGGGATGTATATTAACATACATAATAAGGCGGTCCAACTCATCAAAAATGCAGTATCCAGAGTAGCTATGGGGGCTCTCCCCATACATGTACACGGATGCAGGCACATGTGACGCGACATCCGACATCCCCACGCACGAGAACCCCAACCACGCTCAAACCCCCTGATCTTCCCTAGGTAGGCCACATAAGATAAATACAGGCCTGATCTCCTCCTCATTGACCATGAATCCAAACCAAGAAAAGCCTACCTAGTTGAACTGGGCTACTGCTCAGACACGAACCACCACATCAAATTCCAGGAAAAGAGCGTTCAGCATAAGGAGCTCCAACGTATCCTTCAACAACAAGGATTCCTTGTCCACTACCACTGGTACCATACAAATCACAACTATTACCAATATTTCCACCTTAGGGATCAGTCACGAACAGGTAGACAAACTCATCTCTAAGCTGCACAGAGAATCTATCGCCTCCTGTGCCAGCATTCTTAGCTTGCCACACGTCGCATGAAGGAGTCCCTACCGCCTGGAGGGTAACACGTACTATAATATGTCTGCCACGGTGACTTTCCCCAGCTGTGGCGTACGGGAGGGTCCCCTTAATGCTACGCCCCTCCAGGCGTTATCTTTTTTCGTTTTCGTTTGCTACAATTGGTTTCGGAGACGTTTCCCGTGTTATTCTAATGAGGGGGGTGACTGTTGCAGTTACCCGAAGTATGCCCGATGGCTGGAAGGTGCATCCAACTTCCCATGTGTCTTTGTAACAGCCTGAAGTGGACGTGGACTGTTTACCACAGACTCACTGAGTGCTTTGCGTCTGAGCTGAGATTAAATCTCGGCTGCCCCCCTGCCCCCCTCTCACCTACCTGCACTCTTTTGATCGGGCATGGACTGGCATCTCCCGCCGGCCTAAGGTTGCCTACTCGTTCGTTCCGGGTAGTAGGAACTCCTCCAATCACGTATCGTATCTTGAGTCCAGGGCTAGGGAGGCGAAAATTCTCCTTGGGGGCAAAATGGTTTCTGCATTGACAAATGAGAGTGTACCAAGCTGGCTTTGAAGGTGATTCTGGCTTTGAAGGTGAAGGTGACTCTGGCTTGATAGGCCATCTGTCCTTGCTTTCTATGCTCTATGCTGTATGCCGTATGTACGTACGATGCTGCAGTCCATGGGTAGCCAAATAGGCTGAAGTGGCTTTCCCGACCATGCTATCAGAAAGGGGGCTAAAACGGGGGGGCAACGATTAATACCTGCGGACAGCGAGCAAAATTGCGTCATCGGGGAATCGAACCCCGCTCTTCTGCTTGGAAGGCAGAAATAATAACCACTATACGAATGACGCTACTGATGAGATCCCTAAACGAGAATCATACCACTAGACCAAACTCCCGAATCACTGCGGAGTTGCGGGTATTGAAACCACGACCTCTCGCAATCATGTGATACTAATTTCGCGACATTGTAATTATAACAAACAGGAAAACTATATAAATAAACAGTAAGAAGGTACAAACAAAAGTACATCAGATTAAGGTGCTCATAGCTCGTGCCCTTGTTTGTATTCAGATTTTTTACGGATCTCCTCTCTTGCTTGAGTTGGGCTTGGTGCTCTGTAGTGCCTACCTTGGCATCCCTCCCCTTTCCACTCTCATTTCCGCTTTCTCTTCCTTTCCTTTCTTTGACTGGTATATTCCTAGTTTGTTCCTGGTTTGTGGGGTGGCCTCAAAAACACTCATGCTTCCTGTTATAAACTGCGATTGCAGGCAGGCTGTGCTGCTATCATGGATAGTCAATGTTTTGCCTAGTTTATGTGACGAACCCTCTCTCTCTCTCTCTCTCTCTCTCTCTCTCTCTCTCTCTCTCTCTCTCTCTCTTTCCTACCCGGGGTCGTGGGTGGTGATTTTCTGAGTCCCCAGTCTCATTTGCCTACTTGTCTTGTAATACTATATAGGTTGGACAATCCTCGCTACGTCTGGACGATTGCCCTTTCCCTCGCTCCCCTTTCCTCCCTAGGGTGCCTATGTGGCACTTTTTATTTTACTAAGGGGTGGTTCTGCTTCGCCTTCTGCTAGCTGTTTATAAGATTATATCGCTGCTTATCAATTTGCTCATAGCGCGTGCCTTTTGTGGGTTGTATATACACGCGTGGAAGTGCCATCATAGACAAACACGGTGTCCTGCGCCTGGGGGCAGGCGTATGCTCCTCTAGGGCTGCTGCACGTTGCCTCCGCATATATAGATAGACCCTGGCGGACGGGGCATCACTGCCGACATCAATAGCGCCGAGCTCGTGGCAATCCAACAAGCTTTCATACACTCCGAAATACATGAAGAACTCACCATCTACTCCGACAGCTTATGCTCCTTGCAGCTTGTTAACCTGCACATTGACAATCCCAACAGGACCCGGGAAAACAAGCACCGCGACCTCATGCATGACATCGCCATCCACATTATTTTCAACATACGCAACGCTGCTGTTACCACACGCCTGCTTGAGGTCCGATCTCACTCAGGAATTGTAGGGAATGATGCGGCAGATACGCTCGCGAAAGAAGCGACGACATGATACAATGTAATTGGACCAGTGAAAACGGGGGAATATGCATTGGCCGTCTGTCCAGCCCCCAAAATCTATCAATTGGGACCAGTCCCCCCGGCACCGGGCCAACAATCTCACCAAGGGTATCAAGGCTAATAACCTCCCCACCCCCCTGCACACCGGGCAGGCCAACACCACGGGCATATATTCCTCCATGTGGGAGCAAGCCACCCCCTTCCTCCTCCATCATGCTAGTAATCGCTTCATGCAATCCACCGACATATGCATCAAATGGAGGAAAACAAATACAAATCCACAAGGCTAGGTGCGTGGGGAAGCCCATGGACTAGGAAACTGGCCTACAGATACAAACGTCCCTATGGTACCAGCACCAGCCCCTCCTCTGATGATAACTGCCCTCTTTGTCGCAAAGCACAGGACGGAGCTGGCCATATTCTCGCTGGGTGCAGCCACCCTGTCTTTAAAGGGATGTATATTAACATACATAATAAGGCGGTCCAACTCATCAAAAATGCAGTATCCAGAGTAGCTATGGGGGCTCTCCCCATACATATACACGGATGCAGGCACATGTGACGCGACATCCGACATCCCCACGCACGAGAACCCCAACCACGCTCAAACCCCCTGATCTTCCCTAGGTAGGCCACATAAGATAAATACAGGCCTGATCTCCTCCTCATTGACCATGAATCCAAACCAAGAAAGGCCTACCTAGTTGAACTGGGCTACTGCTCAGACACGAACCACCACATCAAATTCCAGGAAAAGAGCGTTCAGCATAAGGAGCTCCAACGTATCCTTCAACAACAAGGATTCCATGTCCACTACCTAGTCTTCGCCATAGGTACCACTGGTACCATACAAATCACAACTATTACCAATATTTCCACCTTAGGGATCAGTCACGAACAGGTAGACAAACTCATCTCTAAGCTGCACAGAGAATCTATCGCCTCCTGTGCCAGCATTCTTAGCTTGCCACACGTCGCATGAAGGAGTCCCTACCGCCTGGAGGGTAACACGTACTATAATATGTCTGCCACGGTGACTTTCCCCAGCTGTGGCGTACGGGAGGGTCCCCTTAATGCTACGCCCCTCCAGGCGTTATCTTTTTTTCGTTTTCGTTTGCTACAATTGGTTTCGGAGACGTTTCCCGTGTTATTCTAATGAGGGGGGTGACTGTTGCAGTTACCCGAAGTATGCCCGATGGCTGGAAGGTGCATCCAACTTCCCATGTGTCTTTGTTACAGCCTGAAGTGGACGTGGACTGTTTACCTCAGACTCACTGAGTGCTTTGCGTCTGAGCTGAGATTAAATCTCGGCTGCCCCCATGCCCCCCTCTCACCTACCTGCACTCTTTTGATTGGGCATGGACTGGCATCTCCCGCCGGCCTAAGGTTGCCTACTCGTTCGTTCCGGGTAGTAGGAACTCCTCCAATCACGTATCGTATCTTGAGTCCAGGGCTAGGGAGGCGAAAATTCTCCTTGGGGACAAAATGGTTTCTGCATTGACAAATGAGAGTGTACCAAGCTGGCTTTGAAGGTGATTCTGGCTTTGAAGGTGAAGGTGACTCTGGCTTGATAGGCCATCTGTCCTTGCTTTCTATGCTCTATGCTGTATGCCGTATGTACGTACGATGCTGCAGTCCATGGGTAGCCAAATAGGCTGAAGTGGCTTTCCCGACCATGCTATCAGAAAGGGGGCTAAAACGGGGGGGCAACGATTAATACCTGCGGACAGCGAGCAAAATGCGTCATCGGGGAATCGAACCCCGCTCTTCTGCTTGGAAGGCAGAAATAATAACCACTATACGAATGACGCTAATGATGAGATCCCTAAGCGAGAATCATACCACTAGACCAAACTCCCGGATAACCGGGGAGTTGCGGGAATTGAACCCACGACCTCTCGCAATCATGTGAACCCGATTTCGCGACATTGTAATTATAACAAACAGGAAAACTATATAAATAAATAATAAGAAGGTACAAACAAAAGTACATCAGATTAAGGTGCTCATAGCTCGTGCCCTTGTTTGTATTCAGATTTTTTACGGATCTCATCTCTTGCTTGAGTTGGGCTTGGTGCTCTGTAGTGCCTACCTTGGCATCCCTCCCCTTTCCACTCTCATTTCCGCTTTCTCTTCCTTTCCTTTCTTTGACTGGTATATTCCTAGTTTGTTCCTGGTTTGTGGGGGAGCCTCAAAAACACTCATGCTTCCTGTTATAAACTGCGATTGCAGGCAGGCTGTGCTGCTATCATGGATAGTCAATGTTTTGCCTAGTTTATGTGACGAACCCTCTCTCTCTCTCTCTCTCTCTCTCTCTCTCTCTCTCTCTCTCTCTCTCTCTCTCTCTTTCCTACCCGGGGTCGTGGGTGGTGATTTTCTGAGTCCCCAGTCTCATTTGCCTACTTGTCTTGTAATACTATATAGGTTGGACAATCCTCGCTACGTCTGGACGATTGCCCTTTCCCTCGCTCCCCTTTCCTCCCTAGGGTGCCTATGTGGCACTTTTTATTTTACTAAGGGGTGGTTCTGCTTCGCCTTCTGCTAGCTGTTTATAAGATTATATCGCTGCTTATCAATTTGCTCATAGCGCGTGCCTTTTGTGGGTTGTATATACACGCGTGGAAGTGCCATCATAGACAAACACGGTGTCCTGCGCCTGGGGGCAGGCGTATGCTCCTCTAGGGCTGCTGCACGTTGCCTCCGCATATATAGATAGACCCTGGCGGACGGGGCATCACTGCCGACATCAATAGCGCCGAGCTCGTGGCAATCCAACAAGCTTTCATACACTCCGAAATACATGAAGAACTCACCATCTACTCCGACAGCTTATGCTCCTTGCAGCTTGTTAACCTGCACATTGACAATCCCAACAGGACCCGGGAAAACAAGCACCGCGACCTCATGCATGACATCGCCATCCACATTATTTTCAACATACGCAACGCTGCTGTTACCACACGCCTGCTTGAGGTCCGATCTCACTCAGGAATTGTAGGGAATGATGCGGCAGATACGCTCGCGAAAGAAGCGACGACATGATACAATGTAATTGGACCAGTGAAAACGGGGGAATATGCATTGGCCGTCTGTCCAGCCCCCAAAATCTATCAATTGGGACCAGTCCCCCCGGCACCGGGCCAACAATCTCACCAAGGGTATCAAGGCTAATAACCTCCCCACCCCCCTGCACACCGGGCAGGCCAACACCACGGGCATATATTCCTCCATGTGGGAGCAAGCCACCCCCTTCCTCCTCCATCATGCTAGTAATCGCTTCATGCAATCCACCGACATATGCATCAAATGGAGGAAAACAAATACAAATCCACAAGGCTAGGTGCGTGGGGAAGCCCATGGACTAGGAAACTGGCCTACAGATACAAACGTCCCTATGGTACCAGCACCAGCCCCTCCTCTGATGATAACTGCCCTCTTTGTCGCAAAGCACAGGACGGAGCTGGCCATATTCTCGCTGGGTGCAGCCACCCTGTCTTTAAAGGGATGTATATTAACATACATAATAAGGCGGTCCAACTCATCAAAAATGCAGTATCCAGAGTAGCTATGGGGGCTCTCCCCATACATATACACGGATGCAGGCACATGTGACGCGACATCCGACATCCCCACGCACGAGAACCCCAACCACGCTCAAACCCCCTGATCTTCCCTAGGTAGGCCACATAAGATAAATACAGGCCTGATCTCCTCCTCATTGACCATGAATCCAAACCAAGAAAGGCCTACCTAGTTGAACTGGGCTACTGCTCAGACACGAACCACCACATCAAATTCCAGGAAAAGAGCGTTCAGCATAAGGAGCTCCAACGTATCCTTCAACAACAAGGATTCCCTGTCCACTACCTAGTCTTCGCCATAGGTACCACTGGTACCATACAAATCACAACTATTACCAATATTTCCACCTTAGGGATCAGTCACGAACAGGTAGACAAACTCATCTCTAAGCTGCACAGAGAATCTATCGCCTCCTGTGCCAGCATTCTTAGCTTGCCACACGTCGCATGAAGGAGTCCCTACCGCCTGGAGGGTAACACGTACTATAATATGTCTGCCACGGTGACTTTCCCCAGCTGTGGCGTACGGGAGGGTCCCCTTAATGCTACGCCCCTCCAGGCGTTATCTTTTTTTCGTTTTCGTTTGCTACAATTGGTTTCGGAGACGTTTCCCGTGTTATTCTAATGAGGGGGGTGACTGTTGCAGTTACCCGAAGTATGCCCGATGGCTGGAAGGTGCATCCAACTTCCCATGTGTCTTTGTTACAGCCTGAAGTGGACGTGGACTGTTTACCTCAGACTCACTGAGTGCTTTGCGTCTGAGCTGAGATTAAATCTCGGCTGCCCCCATGCCCCCCTCTCACCTACCTGCACTCTTTTGATTGGGCATGGACTGGCATCTCCCGCCGGCCTAAGGTTGCCTACTCGTTCGTTCCGTGTAGTAGGAACTCCTCCAATCACGTATCGTATCTTGAGTCCAGGGCTAGGGAGGCGAAAATTCTCCTTGGGGACAAAATGGTTTCTGCATTGACAAATGAGAGTGTACCAAGCTGGCTTTGAAGGTGATTCTGGCTTTGAAGGTGAAGGTGACTCTGGCTTGATAGGCCATCTGTCCTTGCTTTCTATGCTCTATGCTGTATGCCGTATGTACGTACGAGGCTGCAGTCCATGGGTAGCCAAATAGGCTGAAGTGGCTTTCCCGACCATGCTATCAGAAAGGGGGCTAAAACGGGGGGGCAACGATTAATACCTGCGGACAGCGAGCAAAAATGCGTCATCGGGGAATCGAACCCCGCTCTTCTGCTTGGAAGGCAGAAATAATAACCACTATACGAATGACGCTAATGATGAGATCCCTAAGCGAGAATCATACCACTAGACCAAACTCCCGGATAACCGGGGAGTTGCGGGAATTGAACCCACGACCTCTCGCAATCATGTGAACCCGATTTCGCGACATTGTAATTATAACAAACAGGAAAACTATATAAATAAATAATAAGAAGGTACAAACAAAAGTACATCAGATTAAGGTGCTCATAGCTCGTGCCCTTGTTTGTATTCAGATTTTTTACGGATCTCATCTCTTGCTTGAGTTGGGCTTGGTGCTCTGTAGTGCCTACCTTGGCATCCCTCCCCTTTCCACTCTCATTTCCGCTTTCTCTTCCTTTCCTTTCTTTGACTGGTATATTCCTAGTTTGTTCCTGGTTTGTGGGGGAGCCTCAAAAACACTCATGCTTCCTGTTATAAACTGCGATTGCAGGCAGGCTGTGCTGCTATCATGGATAGTCAATGTTTTGCCTAGTTTATGTGACGAACCCTCTCTCTCTCTCTCTCTCTCTCTCTCTCTCTCTCTCTCTCTCTCTCTCTCTTTCCTACCCGGGGTCGTGGGTGGTGATTTTCTGAGTCCCCAGTCTCATTTGCCTACTTGTCTTGTAATACTATATAGGTTGGACAATCCTCGCTACGTCTGGACGATTGCCCTTTCCCTCGCTCCCCTTTCCTCCCTAGGGTGCCTATGTGGCACTTTTTATTTTACTAAGGGGTGGTTCTGCTTCGCCTTCTGCTAGCTGTTTATAAGATTATATCGCTGCTTATCAATTTGCTCATAGCGCGTGCCTTTTGTGGGTTGTATATACACGCGTGGAAGTGCCATCATAGACAAACACGGTGTCCTGCGCCTGGGGGCAGGCGTATGCTCCTCTAGGGCTGCTGCACGTTGCCTCCGCATATATAGATAGACCCTGGCGGACGGGGCATCACTGCCGACATCAATAGCGCCGAGCTCGTGGCAATCCAACAAGCTTTCATACACTCCGAAATACATGAAGAACTCACCATCTACTCCGACAGCTTATGCTCCTTGCAGCTTGTTAACCTGCACATTGACAATCCCAACAGGACCCGGGAAAACAAGCACCGCGACCTCATGCATGACATCGCCATCCACATTATTTTCAACATACGCAACGCTGCTGTTACCACACGCCTGCTTGAGGTCCGATCTCACTCAGGAATTGTAGGGAATGATGCGGCAGATACGCTCGCGAAGAAGCGACGACATGATACAATGTAATTGGACCAGTGAAAACGGGGGAATATGCATTGGCCGTCTGTCCAGCCCCCAAAATCTATCAATTGGGACCAGTCCCCCCGGCACCGGGCCAACAATCTCACCAAGGGTATCAAGGCTAATAACCTCCCCACCCCCCTGCACACCGGGCAGGCCAACACCACGGGCATATATTCCTCCATGTGGGAGCAAGCCACCCCCTTCCTCCTCCATCATGCTAGTAATCGCTTCATGCAATCCACCGACATATGCATCAAATGGAGGAAAACAAATACAAATCCACAAGGCTAGGTGCGTGGGGAAGCCCATGGACTAGGAAACTGGCCTACAGATACAAACGTCCCTATGGTACCAGCACCAGCCCCTCCTCTGATGATAACTGCCCTCTTTGTCGCAAAGCACAGGACGGAGCTGGCCATATTCTCGCTGGGTGCAGCCACCCTGTCTTTAAAGGGATGTATATTAACATACATAATAAGGCGGTCCAACTCATCAAAAATGCAGTATCCAGAGTAGCTATGGGGGCTCTCCCCATACATATACACGGATGCAGGCACATGTGACGCGACATCCGACATCCCCACGCACGAGAACCCCAACCACGCTCAAACCCCCTGATCTTCCCTAGGTAGGCCACATAAGATAAATACAGGCCTGATCTCCTCCTCATTGACCATGAATCCAAACCAAGAAAGGCCTACCTAGTTGAACTGGGCTACTGCTCAGACACGAACCACCACATCAAATTCCAGGAAAAGAGCGTTCAGCATAAGGAGCTCCAACGTATCCTTCAACAACAAGGATTCCCTGTCCACTACCTAGTCTTCGCCATAGGTACCACTGGTACCATACAAATCACAACTATTACCAATATTTCCACCTTAGGGATCAGTCACGAACAGGTAGACAAACTCATCTCTAAGCTGCACAGAGAATCTATCGCCTCCTGTGCCAGCATTCTTAGCTTGCCACACGTCGCATGAAGGAGTCCCTACCGCCTGGAGGGTAACACGTACTATAATATGTCTGCCACGGTGACTTTCCCCAGCTGTGGCGTACGGGAGGGTCCCCTTAATGCTACGCCCCTCCAGGCGTTATCTTTTTTTCGTTTTCGTTTGCTACAATTGGTTTCGGAGACGTTTCCCGTGTTATTCTAATGAGGGGGGTGACTGTTGCAGTTACCCGAAGTATGCCCGATGGCTGGAAGGTGCATCCAACTTCCCATGTGTCTTTGTTACAGCCTGAAGTGGACGTGGACTGTTTACCTCAGACTCACTGAGTGCTTTGCGTCTGAGCTGAGATTAAATCTCGGCTGCCCCCATGCCCCCCTCTCACCTACCTGCACTCTTTTGATTGGGCATGGACTGGCATCTCCCGCCGGCCTAAGGTTGCCTACTCGTTCGTTCCGTGTAGTAGGAACTCCTCCAATCACGTATCGTATCTTGAGTCCAGGGCTAGGGAGGCGAAAATTCTCCTTGGGGACAAAATGGTTTCTGCATTGACAAATGAGAGTGTACCAAGCTGGCTTTGAAGGTGATTCTGGCTTTGAAGGTGAAGGTGACTCTGGCTTGATAGGCCATCTGTCCTTGCTTTCTATGCTCTATGCTGTATGCCGTATGTACGTACGATGCTGCAGTCCATGGGTAGCCAAATAGGCTGAAGTGGCTTTCCCGACCATGCTATCAGAAAGGGGGCTAAAACGGGGGGGCAACGATTAATACCTGCGGACAGCGAGCAAAAATGCGTCATCGGGGAATCGAACCCCGCTCTTCTGCTTGGAAGGCAGAAATAATAACCACTATACGAATGACGCTAATGATGAGATCCCTAAGCGAGAATCATACCACTAGACCAAACTCCCGGATAACCGGGGAGTTGCGGGAATTGAACCCACGACCTCTCGCAATCATGTGAATCTCAATTTCGCGACATTGTAATTATAACAAACAGGAAAACTATATAAATAAATAATAAGAAGGTACAAACAAAAGTACATCAGATTAAGGTGCTCATAGCTCGTGCCCTTGTTTGTATTCAGATTTTTTACGGATCTCATCTCTTGCTTGAGTTGGGCTTGGTGCTCTGTAGTGCCTACCTTGGCATCCCTCCCCTTTCCACTCTCATTTCCGCTTTCTCTTCCTTTCCTTTCTTTGACTGGTATATTCCTAGTTTGTTCCTGGTTTGTGGGGGAGCCTCAAAAACACTCATGCTTCCTGTTATAAACTGCGATTGCAGGCAGGCTGTGCTGCTATCATGGATAGTCAATGTTTTGCCTAGTTTATGTGACGAACCCTCTCTCTCTCTCTCTCTCTCTCTCTCTCTCTCTCTCTCTCTCTCTCTCTCTCTCTCTCTTTCCTACCCGGGGTCGTGGGTGGTGATTTTCTGAGTCCCCAGTCTCATTTGCCTACTTGTCTTGTAATACTATATAGGTTGGACAATCCTCGCTACGTCTGGACGATTGCCCTTTCCCTCGCTCCCCTTTCCTCCCTAGGGTGCCTATGTGGCACTTTTTATTTTACTAAGGGGTGGTTCTGCTTCGCCTTCTGCTAGCTGTTTATAAGATTATATCGCTGCTTATCAATTTGCTCATAGCGCGTGCCTTTTGTGGGTTGTATATACACGCGTGGAAGTGCCATCATAGACAAACACGGTGTCCTGCGCCTGGGGGCAGGCGTATGCTCCTCTAGGGCTGCTGCACGTTGCCTCCGCATATATAGATAGACCCTGGCGGACGGGGCATCACTGCCGACATCAATAGCGCCGAGCTCGTGGCAATCCAACAAGCTTTCATACACTCCGAAATACATGAAGAACTCACCATCTACTCCGACAGCTTATGCTCCTTGCAGCTTGTTAACCTGCACATTGACAATCCCAACAGGACCCGGGAAAACAAGCACCGCGACCTCATGCATGACATCGCCATCCACATTATTTTCAACATACGCAACGCTGCTGTTACCACACGCCTGCTTGAGGTCCGATCTCACTCAGGAATTGTAGGGAATGATGCGGCAGATACGCTCGCGAAAGAAGCGACGACATGATACAATGTAATTGGACCAGTGAAAACGGGGGAATATGCATTGGCCGTCTGTCCAGCCCCCAAAATCTATCAATTGGGACCAGTCCCCCCGGCACCGGGCCAACAATCTCACCAAGGGTATCAAGGCTAATAACCTCCCCACCCCCCTGCACACCGGGCAGGCCAACACCACGGGCATATATTCCTCCATGTGGGAGCAAGCCACCCCCTTCCTCCTCCATCATGCTAGTAATCGCTTCATGCAATCCACCGACATATGCATCAAATGGAGGAAAACAAATACAAATCCACAAGGCTAGGTGCGTGGGGAAGCCCATGGACTAGGAAACTGGCCTACAGATACAAACGTCCCTATGGTACCAGCACCAGCCCCTCCTCTGATGATAACTGCCCTCTTTGTCGCAAAGCACAGGACGGAGCTGGCCATATTCTCGCTGGGTGCAGCCACCCTGTCTTTAAAGGGATGTATATTAACATACATAATAAGGCGGTCCAACTCATCAAAAATGCAGTATCCAGAGTAGCTATGGGGGCTCTCCCCATACATATACACGGATGCAGGCACATGTGACGCGACATCCGACATCCCCACGCACGAGAACCCCAACCACGCTCAAACCCCCTGATCTTCCCTAGGTAGGCCACATAAGATAAATACAGGCCTGATCTCCTCCTCATTGACCATGAATCCAAACCAAGAAAGGCCTACCTAGTTGAACTGGGCTACTGCTCAGACACGAACCACCACATCAAATTCCAGGAAAAGAGCGTTCAGCATAAGGAGCTCCAACGTATCCTTCAACAACAAGGATTCCCTGTCCACTACCTAGTCTTCGCCATAGGTACCACTGGTACCATACAAATCACAACTATTACCAATATTTCCACCTTAGGGATCAGTCACGAACAGGTAGACAAACTCATCTCTAAGCTGCACAGAGAATCTATCGCCTCCTGTGCCAGCATTCTTAGCTTGCCACACGTCGCATGAAGGAGTCCCTACCGCCTGGAGGGTAACACGTACTATAATATGTCTGCCACGGTGACTTTCCCCAGCTGTGGCGTACGGGAGGGTCCCCTTAATGCTACGCCCCTCCAGGCGTTATCTTTTTTTCGTTTTCGTTTGCTACAATTGGTTTCGGAGACGTTTCCCGTGTTATTCTAATGAGGGGGGTGACTGTTGCAGTTACCCGAAGTATGCCCGATGGCTGGAAGGTGCATCCAACTTCCCATGTGTCTTTGTTACAGCCTGAAGTGGACGTGGACTGTTTACCTCAGACTCACTGAGTGCTTTGCGTCTGAGCTGAGATTAAATCTCGGCTGCCCCCATGCCCCCCTCTCACCTACCTGCACTCTTTTGATTGGGCATGGACTGGCATCTCCCGCCGGCCTAAGGTTGCCTACTCGTTCGTTCCGTGTAGTAGGAACTCCTCCAATCACGTATCGTATCTTGAGTCCAGGGCTAGGGAGGCGAAAATTCTCCTTGGGGACAAAATGGTTTCTGCATTGACAAATGAGAGTGTACCAAGCTGGCTTTGAAGGTGATTCTGGCTTTGAAGGTGAAGGTGACTCTGGCTTGATAGGCCATCTGTCCTTGCTTTCTATGCTCTATGCTGTATGCCGTATGTACGTACGATGCTGCAGTCCATGGGTAGCCAAATAGGCTGAAGTGGCTTTCCCGACCATGCTATCAGAAAGGGGGCTAAAACGGGGGGGCAACGATTAATACCTGCGGACAGCGAGCAAAAATGCGTCATCGGGGAATCGAACCCCGCTCTTCTGCTTGGAAGGCAGAAATAATAACCACTATACGAATGACGCTAATGATGAGATCCCTAAGCGAGAATCATACCACTAGACCAAACTCCCGGATAACCGGGGAGTTGCGGGAATTGAACCCACGACCTCTCGCAATCACGTGATCTCAATCTTGCGACATTGTAATTATAACAAACAGGAAAACTATATAAATAAATAATAAGAAGGTACAAACAAAAGTACATCAGATTAAGGTGCTCATAGCTCGTGCCCTTGTTTGTATTCAGATTTTTTACGGATCTCATCTCTTGCTTGAGTTGGGCTTGGTGCTCTGTAGTGCCTACCTTGGCATCCCTCCCCTTTCCACTCTCATTTCCGCTTTCTCTTCCTTTCCTTTCTTTGACTGGTATATTCCTAGTTTGTTCCTGGTTTGTGGGGGAGCCTCAAAAACACTCATGCTTCCTGTTATAAACTGCGATTGCAGGCAGGCTGTGCTGCTATCATGGATAGTCAATGTTTTGCCTAGTTTATGTGACGAACCCTCTCTCTCTCTCTCTCTCTCTCTCTCTCTCTCTCTCTCTCTCTCTCTTTCCTACCCGGGGTCGTGGGTGGTGATTTTCTGAGTCCCCAGTCTCATTTGCCTACTTGTCTTGTAATACTATATAGGTTGGACAATCCTCGCTACGTCTGGACGATTGCCCTTTCCCTCGCTCCCCTTTCCTCCCTAGGGTGCCTATGTGGCACTTTTTATTTTACTAAGGGGTGGTTCTGCTTCGCCTTCTGCTAGCTGTTTATAAGATTATATCGCTGCTTATCAATTTGCTCATAGCGCGTGCCTTTTGTGGGTTGTATATACACGCGTGGAAGTGCCATCATAGACAAACACGGTGTCCTGCGCCTGGGGGCAGGCGTATGCTCCTCTAGGGCTGCTGCACGTTGCCTCCGCATATATAGATAGACCCTGGCGGACGGGGCATCACTGCCGACATCAATAGCGCCGAGCTCGTGGCAATCCAACAAGCTTTCATACACTCCGAAATACATGAAGAACTCACCATCTACTCCGACAGCTTATGCTCCTTGCAGCTTGTTAACCTGCACATTGACAATCCCAACAGGACCCGGGAAAACAAGCACCGCGACCTCATGCATGACATCGCCATCCACATTATTTTCAACATACGCAACGCTGCTGTTACCACACGCCTGCTTGAGGTCCGATCTCACTCAGGAATTGTAGGGAATGATGCGGCAGATACGCTCGCGAAAGAAGCGACGACA
The DNA here is from genome assembly GCA_013435795.1 of Chlamydomonas sp. ICE-L. NCBI lineage: Eukaryota > Viridiplantae > Chlorophyta > Chlorophyceae > Chlamydomonadales > Chlamydomonadaceae > Chlamydomonas > Chlamydomonas sp. ICE-L. Next base: position 1,069,639 of record JACBWV010000506.1, read on the forward strand.
TGATACAATGTAATTGGACCAGTGAAAACGGGGGAATATGCATTGGCCGTCTGTCCAGCCCCCAAAATCTATCAATTGGGACCAGTCCCCCCGGCACCGGGCCAACAATCTCACCAAGGGTATCAAGGCTAATAACCTCCCCACCCCCCTGCACACCGGGCAGGCCAACACCACGGGCATATATTCCTCCATGTGGGAGCAAGCCACCCCCTTCCTCCTCCATCATGCTAGTAATCGCTTCATGCAATCCACCGACATATGCATCAAATGGAGGAAAACAAATACAAATCCACAAGGCTAGGTGCGTGGGGAAGCCCATGGACTAGGAAACTGGCCTACAGATACAAACGTCCCTATGGTACCAGCACCAGCCCCTCCTCTGATGATAACTGCCCTCTTTGTCGCAAAGCACAGGACGGAGCTGGCCATATTCTCGCTGGGTGCAGCCACCCTGTCTTTAAAGGGATGTATATTAACATACATAATAAGGCGGTCCAACTCATCAAAAATGCAGTATCCAGAGTAGCTATGGGGGCTCTCCCCATACATATACACGGATGCAGGCACATGTGACGCGACATCCGACATCCCCACGCACGAGAACCCCAACCACGCTCAAACCCCCTGATCTTCCCTAGGTAGGCCACATAAGATAAATACAGGCCTGATCTCCTCCTCATTGACCATGAATCCAAACCAAGAAAGGCCTACCTAGTTGAACTGGGCTACTGCTCAGACACGAACCACCACATCAAATTCCAGGAAAAGAGCGTTCAGCATAAGGAGCTCCAACGTATCCTTCAACAACAAGGATTCCCTGTCCACTACCTAGTCTTCGCCATAGGTACCACTGGTACCATACAAATCACAACTATTACCAATATTTCCACCTTAGGGATCAGTCACGAACAGGTAGACAAACTCATCTCTAAGCTGCACAGAGAATCTATCGCCTCCTGTGCCAGCATTCTTAGCTTGCCACACGTCGCATGAAGGAGTCCCTACCGCCTGGAGGGTAACACGTACTATAATATGTCTGCCACGGTGACTTTCCCCAGCTGTGGCGTACGGGAGGGTCCCCTTAATGCTACGCCCCTCCAGGCGTTATCTTTTTTTCGTTTTCGTTTGCTACAATTGGTTTCGGAGACGTTTCCCGTGTTATTCTAATGAGGGGGGTGACTGTTGCAGTTACCCGAAGTATGCCCGATGGCTGGAAGGTGCATCCAACTTCCCATGTGTCTTTGTTACAGCCTGAAGTGGACGTGGACTGTTTACCTCAGACTCACTGAGTGCTTTGCGTCTGAGCTGAGATTAAATCTCGGCTGCCCCCATGCCCCCCTCTCACCTACCTGCACTCTTTTGATTGGGCATGGACTGGCATCTCCCGCCGGCCTAAGGTTGCCTACTCGTTCGTTCCGTGTAGTAGGAACTCCTCCAATCACGTATCGTATCTTGAGTCCAGGGCTAGGGAGGCGAAAATTCTCCTTGGGGACAAAATGGTTTCTGCATTGACAAATGAGAGTGTACCAAGCTGGCTTTGAAGGTGATTCTGGCTTTGAAGGTGAAGGTGACTCTGGCTTGATAGGCCATCTGTCCTTGCTTTCTATGCTCTATGCTGTATGCCGTATGTACGTACGATGCTGCAGTCCATGGGTAGCCAAATAGGCTGAAGTGGCTTTCCCGACCATGCTATCAGAAAGGGGGCTAAAACGGGGGGGCAACGATTAATACCTGCGGACAGCGAGCAAAATTGCGTCATCGGGGAATCGAACCCCGCTCTTCTGCTTGGAAGGCAGAAATAATAACCACTATACGAATGACGCTAATGATGAGATCCCTAAGCGAGAATCATACCACTAGACCAAACTCCCGGATAACCGGGGAGTTGCGGGAATTGAACCCACGACCTCTCGCAATCACGTGATCTCAATCTTGCGACATTGTAATTATAACAAACAGGAAAACTATATAAATAAATAATAAGAAGGTACAAACAAAAGTACATCAGATTAAGGTGCTCATAGCTCGTGCCCTTGTTTGTATTCAGATTTTTTACGGATCTCATCTCTTGCTTGAGTTGGGCTTGGTGCTCTGTAGTGCCTACCTTGGCATCCCTCCCCTTTCCACTCTCATTTCCGCTTTCTCTTCCTTTCCTTTCTTTGACTGGTATATTCCTAGTTTGTTCCTGGTTTGTGGGGGAGCCTCAAAAACACTCATGCTTCCTGTTATAAACTGCGATTGCAGGCAGGCTGTGCTGCTATCATGGATAGTCAATGTTTTGCCTAGTTTATGTGACGAACCCTCTCTCTCTCTCTCTCTCTCTCTCTCTCTCTCTCTCTCTCTCTCTCTTTCCTACCCGGGGTCGTGGGTGGTGATTTTCTGAGTCCCCAGTCTCATTTGCCTACTTGTCTTGTAATACTATATAGGTTGGACAATCCTCGCTACGTCTGGACGATTGCCCTTTCCCTCGCTCCCCTTTCCTCCCTAGGGTGCCTATGTGGCACTTTTTATTTTACTAAGGGGTGGTTCTGCTTCGCCTTCTGCTAGCTGTTTATAAGATTATATCGCTGCTTATCAATTTGCTCATAGCGCGTGCCTTTTGTGGGTTGTATATACACGCGTGGAAGTGCCATCATAGACAAACACGGTGTCCTGCGCCTGGGGGCAGGCGTATGCTCCTCTAGGGCTGCTGCACGTTGCCTCCGCATATATAGATAGACCCTGGCGGACGGGGCATCACTGCCGACATCAATAGCGCCGAGCTCGTGGCAATCCAACAAGCTTTCATACACTCCGAAATACATGAAGAACTCACCATCTACTCCGACAGCTTATGCTCCTTGCAGCTTGTTAACCTGCACATTGACAATCCCAACAGGACCCGGGAAAACAAGCACCGCGACCTCATGCATGACATCGCCATCCACATTATTTTCAACATACGCAACGCTGCTGTTACCACACGCCTGCTTGAGGTCCGATCTCACTCAGGAATTGTAGGGAATGATGCGGCAGATACGCTCGCGAAAGAAGCGACGACATGATACAATGTAATTGGACCAGTGAAAACGGGGGAATATGCATTGGCCGTCTGTCCAGCCCCCAAAATCTATCAATTGGGACCAGTCCCCCCGGCACCGGGCCAACAATCTCACCAAGGGTATCAAGGCTAATAACCTCCCCACCCCCCTGCACACCGGGCAGGCCAACACCACGGGCATATATTCCTCCATGTGGGAGCAAGCCACCCCCTTCCTCCTCCATCATGCTAGTAATCGCTTCATGCAATCCACCGACATATGCATCAAATGGAGGAAAACAAATACAAATCCACAAGGCTAGGTGCGTGGGGAAGCCCATGGACTAGGAAACTGGCCTACAGATACAAACGTCCCTATGGTACCAGCACCAGCCCCTCCTCTGATGATAACTGCCCTCTTTGTCGCAAAGCACAGGACGGAGATGGCCATATTCTCGCTGGGTGCAGCCACCCTGTCTTTAAAGGGATGTATATTAACATACATAATAAGGCGGTCCAACTCATCAAAAATGCAGTATCCAGAGTAGCTATGGGGGCTCTCCCCATACATGTACACGGATGCAGGCACATGTGACGCGACATCCGACATCCCCACGCACGAGAACCCCAACCACGCTCAAACCCCCTGATCTTCCCTAGGTAGGCCACATAAGATACCCGAATGAAAAAAATCTCCAGATTTTACCCGAATGAAAAAAATCTCCAGATTTTACCCGAATGGAAACAAATTCAAAATTGTACCCGAATGAAAAAAATCACAAATGTTTTGATTGAGGGATTAGCCCGTCAAAACTGTGTGTCCGTGTGTGTGTGTGTGTGTGTGTGTGTGTCACAACCTACTTTGCAGGTTTCACTTCAAATCACAAAAAAACGAAACATATACAACATATAACAATTAGAAGACTTATTGATACCGGACATTTCTCACGAGAACACATATGAGCATCGCAATTCAAGAAAAGGAGCTAAGGTTTGTGCTTTTTGGGCCAAAAGCTACAATTATTGGGTAACAATTGTCATCATTTCAAATTCGTACCATCCAATCATGTGCGCAAACATAGGTTTGGGAATGGAATTGTCGTCAAAAAATCGAGGCGAAACATGCAAGCATCACAATGAACGAATCATTCTCCTAGGGCACTTGAGCTATTATTAGCACGGATTTCACCCACAACTCACCCGCAGGGCCGTGCGTGGGGTGGGCCAGGTTGGAAATCAAGCCACGCCAATTAACTAAGGTACTCATAATTCTCGTAATGTTAATGTTTCCAGCCTTGCAACTTGCACAATGAGCAATTCCATGGGAAACGAATTCAAATCCATCTCACGCACTTGCGACCATCGTGCTGTAAACCATGGAGGTACAAACGTTCGCATGGGCACTTCCGAGGCCGCCAGCAATGGGACGGAATCGGACGCAGAGGGACGCATGGCATTCAAGTGAGACGCAGCCAACCTACTGAAGGTGCGTCTGCGACGCAACGGACCCTTCGACGTTCCTTCGACGACGGAGGACGCAGTGTCCTGAACAATTCGCCTTGGTCCTACTGGCGTGCCACTGCGATGCTGCCACACTGCAAGTCTGCCACTGCCAGGCTGTCGACCGGCCCCCCCCACCGGCCCCCCACTGAGTAAGGATAAACTCCAAATTGTACCACCCAACAGCGGTACGAAAACGAAGATTTGGAACCCAACAGGCCCGGGAAGAGCGCCCGACACCCTTTCGGCGCCAAAAAACTGAAAGTCGGATTTCTATCTCTGTCGCGAATCATTAGCTCTGCTGTTTCGCACACCTTTCTTCCTACTTTTAACTAGTTGTCTCGTCATTCCAGGGCCGACGCTCGAGTCGGCAGAGACTCGCGTCTGTGCGTAAGGCAGGGTGATCTACACCCTCGAGTCAACTTTTCAGCGCGCTGGAAGGATGGGTGGAGCACGTCCGCAGAACTACAGGCAGGGCCCTATTCAGATGGGAAAGGTCGCAGGACCATTGCAGGAAACGTTAAACAGCTTGAGCAAGAGGTTGGACACCCTTGTGGGCAGGGTGCCTGAAGGTGTCTTGTAGCATGCATGGATGGTTAGGGTGAGGGTGTGCGTAAGGTTGCCTTGTAGCATGCATGGATGTGTAGGGGATGGGCCTGTTTAGGTGGCTTGTATCATGCATGCATGGATGGGTAGGGTGTGAGGGTGTGGGTAAGGGTGCCTTGTATCATGCATCCGATTTATTCGCTTGGATCACTCCTCCCATCTAGTCCCCTCATGCACAGACAAAGCTGCTACAACGTAACAAGTTACCAGGGGGTCAGGGAGTGTGGTGTGTTTGGGGGGGGGGGAGGTGGGGCAGGGAGTGTTTGTGTTTGTGGTGTGGTTGGGGGGGAGGTCATGGAGTGCGTGGGTGGTGGGGAGTGGGTGGTCAGGGAGTGTGTTTGTTTGTGTGTATGCTGTGTTCGTGTGTGTAGCGGGGTGGAAGGTCAGGATTGTGTGGGTGTTTGGAGTGGGGGTGGGGGAGGTCAAGGATTGCATATGTTTTTGTGTGTGTGGTGTGTGTGTGTGTTTTGGGGTTGTTTGTTGTTTTGTGGGTGTGTGGTGTGTTGTGTGTGGGGATTGTGTGTCTGTGGTGTGTTTTGTGTGATGTTTGTGTGGGAGTGTGTTGTTTGTGAAAGGTGGTGGTGATTGGGGGGGAGGTCAGGGAGTTGTATATTTTGTTTGTGTTGTGGGTGTGGTGGTTGGTGTTTTTGTGTTTTGTTTGTGTGTGTGTGGTGTTGGGGTGGGTTTGGGTCTATGTGTTTTTTTTTGTTAGTGTGTGTGTTTTTTTGGGGGGGGGTTGTGGTGTGTTGTGTTGTTGGGGTGGGGGTCCGGCGTTCTTTGTTGTTTCTGTGTTTTGGTTTTTTTGTTGTTTTTGTGTTTTTTTGGTGGGGTGTGGTTGGTGGGTGGGCAGTTACTTGTATGTCTTTTGTTTTGGGTGTGTTTTTTTTTTTTTTTGTGTGTTTGTTGTTCACGGTACTGTTTGTCCATGTTGGGATTATTGTGGTGGGGTTGGTGGTTCCCTGGACAGTGTTATGTGTGTGTGTGGCGGTGGAGATGGTTGTGTGGGTGGGGGAGGGTTAGGGAGTTGAATGTTGCTTTGTCTGTGTGTGGAGGTTGGGAGGGGAGGGTGTGGTCTATGTGGTGTGTGTGTGTGAGGGGTGTGTGGAAGGGGGAGGAAAGTTGTGTTTGCGTTTTGTTTTGTGGGGGGGGGGGGGGGGGGGGGGGGGTCCAAGGGAGTGGTGTGTGTGCCATGGTGTGTGTTAGAGGGGGGGGGGGGGGGGGGGCTAGGGCGTGTGTGATGTTTGTGTGTGGTGGTGGGGTTGGTGGTGGCTCT